>VDFB02358611.1:0-29604 GCA_007258455.2 Sequoia sempervirens
ACATGGTGACCAAGTCATGGTAATCTTCATGGAAGCCACTGCAGAAGAGTTCTTGAGGAACCTTTACAGCGCTACCCTACTTTTCTTTGAGCCAATGCTGATTTATTACCCTTTTATAGCCTGCTGGATTATCATCCCATGCTGCTTGATACTCTTCTATGTTGGGTGCTTCCATTTCTTGAAATGTGGGAATATGGAAGGTTTTTGTGATTCCTTCAGCTGACATGTCGGCGAGGACATTGCCCTCTCTATCAATGATCATTCTTGTGTCGGCTTGATATGCCTCCTGACAAGCCATGACCAACTTGGGGGCCAAGAGGGATGGAGGGAACCCAGCAGCCTTTGCAATTCTACTTTGCCTTATCAGCCTTGCATTTTTGGTCGTTGGATTGACCCTGACCCTTTGTGTGAATTCGTCAATATTGACGTGGCCTATGTTGGTATCGGTGATCTCCTTCCAATCAGTGGTGACCTTTGAGTGCATAGGCTTACCCTGGAATTGGTATTTCATCTGGTCCTTATCTTCTTTCCCTTGAGGAATCTTGCCTAACCTTTTCCTTTTGTCCTTCTCTATGGGTGCCGCTGAAGGTCCTGTGCTCGATTCCATATATTCTGCAAGCAAAGGCGTAGTTAGCACAATGGATCACAAAAGCATTCATGTTAGCAGAAATCTTAAAGATGACATCCATTTTAAACAATCTATCAAGCATAACATGACCTCTTCTCCTTCGATGTTATTGATCTTTTAATTGAGGGCATTTGGATAGTTCGGGCCTAGAAGGCCGGACTTCCTTAACAGGAATGCTGTTTAGAAGGGAAAATAGGGCAAAGGGCTCCCAGAGATTCTCTTCAGTCAGATTTTGGTACTTTGAGAGGTTCGTAACGAAGAGGACCGAAATTAAGCATGTGGGTCAAAGTTAGATTTCAGATTTGGGCTCATTTGGATTGGTTTGGGAGAATTCAGAAGTCCCGGGCCAGAGAGCCGTCTAGAGATGGCAGTTTGGAATAGTAGATTGAAAACGAAATTCCAAAGATGAAACTCTGAGGTCTAGGGTCCGATGGGCTGCGGGGAAACTAACAATTTGTAACTTCACCTTTGAGCGTTCGGGTCTGTGGTACCGGGAAGACGTTCATCTTTTGCTGTTTGGGACAGCAAACGTCCGACGGAAGTCCAGAGGGGGCAGCCCAGCAATCAAGGCCTGACGGGTTACAAATCGGCATTAGGCCTCCGCGGCGGGGTAAGGTTCTGGTGAGATCCGCAAGTCTCGCCGACAGCCAAGAGTAGGACCGGACCCAACACGGGCATCCGTCATTTTATATCATTTTCAATTCGACGGTGATTGGGAAGGTGAAGCCCAGAGCTCAGAACAGCGGGCGAGAATTTCATTTGGAACGGTGGGTGAGGGAAGCACGGAGATCCGACATCTAGAGCCCGGCACGGATGAGGGAATTTCATTTGCTCAAATTGCATCCCAGCAGCAAACGGGAAGGCAGAGTTCGGTGGGCAGAAGGACATTGGGGAAGGGGTCAGTGAAAGGTTACGCCGAAAGGCGAAGTCATGTCGACAGCCGGGAACAAGACAGAACCCGGCACAAGGGCCCGCCGTTCGAATTTGTTTTTTAGTCCCATAGTGGATGGAAGGGTGGAGCCTGGAGCTCAGAGGGGTGGGTGAGAATTTCCCCTCGGGATGGTGGATAAGGAAGCACGGAGATCCAATGTCCAGAGCTCGACACGGATGATGGCATTCTGAGTTTAGCTAGGATTCCAACGGAGAATGGAGGCTTGGGGCCAAGATGGCGGGGCTCTGCCAGAAACTTGGAGGTAGGCACGATGGAATCTGAAAGGAACTCCGGAGGGCGGGATCCGTGAACTTGAAGGGCGCCCGACCAACTTTGAAATGCTCGCAGCGAGGAGAAAGGTGGACCTTGGTGGACGGGAGGTCAGGGAAAGTTCATCATTTTTACACAGCGGCATCCCTGCTGACTTCCGAACAAGGAAGTCCGACGGCTCGGGCCCGAAGGGGGAAATTTCCATCAGAAGGAAGGTTCATCGCTTTGGTTTGGACGACCAAGACAGGTCCCAGGGCCGAAGGGGGTGATCTCCCTACATGAAGAACAACCACAGCAAGGTGGAGCTCTGGATCGGTCATGAGGGCACCCTCGAAGGTTTTCTTAAGTTTTCAAAACATGGGTTTTGTTCGTGGTGCCGTATTTTATCATTTGCATGCCTTCTTGATGATTATTATTCATTTAAATCCTTAGAAATCATGAAAACAATACTCGGGAGGGCAAACGAAGGACCAACCTCAAACACTCGATGCAGGGAGATGTGGGATCCACTTACAATCGATGAAGTGACGGTGAGAGCGATGAGCGTGAAAGTGTCAAAGATGGTGGGCTCCTCTAGTGAGTTTTCTGATCACTCCCTGCAACACTATCAAGTGAAAATGATGGGTTCGAGTGGGTCTTTTATAACCCTAATCACCATTAATGACCCTATTAAATTTAGGTACAACAAGAGAAAGGTTGGTGAATTTGAAAATCAACAATGGCGGTGGGAGACAAGGGGTTCGATAGCCGGGGGCACAGGACAGCGGCTGCTTGAAGATTTCGACTCAGTTGGGTTAGCAGCGGTAGAGAGAGAGTCGGGGCCTAGAGGGCGGAGTTCTGCCAAAGAATCGCCATTAGAGACGGCAGAACCATCATGAAATTTTGGAAGATTAGGTCTGGAACACTTGACAGTAGTTAGGATTTCTTGCAAACTCCTCAGACGGTAAATATGGTGGCGGGACTCGGAAGGCAGGACACCACCAGAGGTTCGCCGTGAGGAATAGTGAGACACTCTCGAAACCCCAGGAGCGAAACTCTAGGGTCTGGATCCTAGAGGGTTAAACAACCATCGAGATTTCCATGGATTGCAGATGGAGAACGGGAGTTCGGACCCCGGGGTCTAGGAGGACATAAACCGAGCGCCATTGGGAATGGCAGGGGCAACGGGGAAACCCAACAAAGGAAGCCCGAACACGACAAAATTAAAAAGGGAAGGTACGGTCAACTTATGGTGGGACTTTAAAGCAACATTGACCATCCGAGACACCAAAAAAAAGGGGGGCATGCAAAACGAGGCGGCGATAAAAGCGACCCGACAAGGCGAAAGAAAAGAGGGTCCCCGTTCTGAACGGGGCGTGTGTGCTAAGGGAACAACAGGTTGTGGGTTGAGTGTAGAGGGTAGAGGGTCGAGGGTTTAGGGTTTAAGGGTTTAGGGTTGAGGGTTTAGGGTAGAGGGTAGAGGGTAGAGGGTAGAGGGTTTAAGGGTTTAAGGGTAGAGGGTAGAGGATTTAAGTGTTAAGGGTAGAGGGTAGAGGGTTAATGGTAGAGGGGAGAGAGATATGAGTGAGTAAGAGAGAGAATTGAGGGTATAGGGTTGAGGACCTATAGGGTTGATGTTTTAGGGTATTTGGTTTAGGGTAGAGGGTAGAGGGTTTAAGGGTTTATGGTTAAGGGTTTAGGGTTGATGGTTTAGGCTGGATGGCAGAGGGTTTAGCTTCTAGGGACAGGTTTACGGGTACACTGCTGAAGGATTAGGGCTGAGGGTCCAATGTATAGGTAGAGGGTGCAAGGGCTGAGTGTTGAGGGACATGGGCTGTGGAGGCTGAGAATTGGAGGGTTGAGGGTTTAATGGCAGGGTGATGGGTGTGAGGGTAGAGGGTTTGGGCGGCTTAGGTTTTGAAGAGCTGAGGATTGAGGGTTCAAGGGTTGAGGGTTTAATGGTTGAGGGTTGAGGTATAGGGTTGAGGGTGAAATTGGAAACCCAAACCTTGGTCTGCTTCGAAAATGGGTCCAAGAAATGGGGTCTCCGCTGATGCTTGGCCAATTTGGTGAAATTGTAATGATTTTGTTTCTTGAAAAATGGGTCTAGGAAATGGGGTCTCCCAACGATTTACATCATCGGGAGACCCCATTTCTTGGACCCATTTTCTCAAATAAGCCAAGTTAGGATGCCAATTTCACCCACTAGCTTTCCAATTCGGTGAAATTGGCAATGTAGTGGCTAGGCCAAGTTAGGATGCCAATTTCACCCACTAGCTTGCCAATTCGGTGAAATTGGAAATGTAGTGGCCTCTTTGAAAAAATGGGTCCATGAAATGGGGTCTCTCGATGATTACATCACCGAGAGACCCCATTTCTTGGACCCATTTTCTCAAATAGGCCACTACATTGCCAATTTCACCAAATTGGCAAGATAGTGGGTGAAATTGGCAACCTAACTTGAGAGGGATAAAAGGAGTGAGTGAGTGAGAGAGAGACTTGAGAGAGGGAGAGGGGGTAGGAGGGAGAGAATTGAGAGAGAGAGGGAGGGAGTGGGAGAGAGATAGAGGGTAGATGATAGAGGTGGCAAGGGTTAAGGGTAGAGGGGAGAGAGATAGGAGTGAGTGAGAGAGAGAGAGAGACTTGAGAGATGGAGATGGGGTAGGAGGGAGAGACTTGAGAGAGAGAGAGAGGGAGAGAGAGGGAAGGAGTGGGAGATACATAGAGGGTAGAGGATAAAGGGTATAAGAGTTTAGGGTAGAGGGTAGAGGGTTAAGGGGAGAGGGGAGAGAGATAGAAGGAGTGAGTGAGTGAGAGAAAAAGAGTTGAGAGAGGGAGAGGGGGTAGGAGGGAGAGACTTGAGAGAGAGAGAGGGAGTGGGATAGAGATAGAGGGTAGAGGATAGAGCGTATAAGGGTTAAGGGTAGAGGGTTAATGGTAGATGGGAGAGAGACTTGAGAGAGGTAGAGGGGGTAGAAGGGAAAGACTTGAGAGAGAGGAGGGAGTGGGTGAGAGATAAAGGGTATAAGGGTTAAGGATAGATGGTAGAGGGTTAAGGGTAGAGGGGAGAGAGATAGGAGTGAATGGGTGTGAGAGAGAGAGAGTTGAGAGAGGGAGAGGGGGTAGGAGGGAGAGACTTGATAGAGAAAGAGGGAGGGATAAGTGAGATAGAGAAAAGGAGAGAAGAGGAGGGAGGGACAAATATATATGAGGGCTGAGGATTCAATGTATAGGGTAAAGGGTTGAGAATTGAGGGTATAGGGTTGAGGACCTATAGGGTTGATGGTTGATGGTTTAGGGTTTAGGACCTACATATGGTTGAAGAATTAGGGTTGAGGGTACATATTACTTATGTCATTGTGTTGAGGCCAAAGAGAAATTAGAGGCCCCAATTATAGATGGAGAAAACATCGAATACCCTACAGGCTTAGTTGTTGTTATTGGAATGTGGCTTAGAAGCTACCCACACAAGAGTGTTAAATATTGGTTATTTTAGGACTTTGACATGCATTGTAAGATTCCTCATTACTCGAACCTTGTAATGGCATACAATGTTTGTTTGACCAAATATGGGGGTAGACCTTTGAACAAGACCTTGTGGAAGATCCATGAGTTTGACCATGAGGCAATACTTGACACAATAAAGAGTAGAGCAGACTCAGATGGTTCGTTGGATTAATTTGTAAGTATGCACATTGGTTCTTATTAATTTAGAATTGCATGCAAATTAATTTTTTTGATGTCAATGCTACCATCTTCTTTTACTTTTCCTATTTGTAAGTAACCTACTAAAAATTGATTGGTGTACCCTTGTAGAAAATGCTGATTTATGAGCCATCCAAGAGAATCTCAACCAAAAAAACAATGCAACATCCTTATTTTAATGATCTTGACAAATCTAAATTATGATTTTAAGCCATTATAAAAGTGCATGCAAAGCTTGGTGAGGGAATTTTAAGTTATTCATTTGAAGTTAACCTTATCATGAGCACCTATGATGTAGACATTATAAGAGCATCTTGAATTTTAAGTTATTCTATTCATGAGAGGTGTTGTGTGCAATAGGTATCTTGGAACTCCCAGTGAAGATGTATGACCAAGAGTGACTAAGTTGAGAGACTGGCATTCCTATCCTCAATGGAAGTATCAAGATTTATGCCTTGTTGAACCCTAAGTTGGAACCAAATGGTGTGGATTTGTTGTCTGTAAGTGCCTCCCATCTATTTTCATTTCATTTACATTTTGGATGCTCTTTCTTTTTCTTCTTTTACTTTGCATATTTGTAAGTAAACTACTAAAGATTGATTGGTATCTCCTTGCAGAAAATGCTGATTTATGAGCCATCAAAGAGAATCTCATCCAAAAAAGTAATGCAACATCCTTGTTTTGATGATCTTAGACAAATCTCAATTCTGATTTGAAGCCATTATAAAAGAGCGTGTGAAGCTTAGCGAGGGAATATCAAGTTATTCATTTGAAATAAACCTCATAATGAGCACCTATAATGCAGACATTATAAGAGAATATTGAATGTATGGGTGCCATTGTAAAAGATTTGTGAGAATAGAGTACCTAAGGCATTGTACTTATGGTGTAGGGCACCTATGCCTTCATTTTGTAAAAGGGGTTTAGTATGTAGTGTCTTTATGTTTAAGGTCATTTTTTAATTTTGAAATAAGGTCTTTAAGACCATGTTTCAATTTTTTGGGTCAGTTTTGTTTAGGAGTAATTTTGAGTCAATTTGGTAAAGTTGCAAAGATTGTAAAAAAGTTGCTTAGCAACTTTTGCATTTTTGATGTGAAAGGGAAGTTGAATATTTAGGATATTACAAGTTAGTTGTAGTCAATTGGATATGGTTGGAAAAGGTTAAATATACTTTGTAATGGTCAAAATAGGGGTTGGATGTACATTTGGAGGATTGAATAACAAAGATTCATTGTTTTCTGCGTTTTCCTACATTGAATTTTGTTGCTACAACAACTTGTAATTTTTAGTACAGCCTGAAAGTGCTCATTTGTGCATTGGAATTGATGGAGGAGTGAACTAACTTTCATTTTAATCTTGTATCATTTGATTTCATCAAGATTTGAGTGAGTTATAGTGTTTTTTCTGAAAATGTATTAGAAACCCTAGTTTTGAGGGTTTGAAAGCAAAAATAATTATTTGTGACCCATTCCACTTGTTAGCTCTCAAAAACATAGGCAAGATGCCTCAAGAGGCTTCTAATCTCTTGATACATTTCAGGGTAACAGACAAGGTCAAGAGAACTCAACCTTCTACTCTTTAGGTGCTGCTAAACCTAGGCAGGTGTACCTTTTTGAATAAAGTAGACTTGACTTATGATTATCTTTCTTGCAATGATTTGTCCACAATGGCAAATGGAAGTGAACAAATAAAATCAATCACAATAGCAATCTTCAAATCTAAATCCTAAAATGCTCAATAAACAAATATAAAAAAATTGAATGAGTTCAAAATGATGAAGTGCAGAGACCAGTGCCTTGTTGGGTATGCAGAGTCAAATGAGATCAAGATGACCAACACTTCTTTGGAGAAACTCAAATTATCTGGCATATACTATGTTTACAACTTGTATAAACATGCAAAATGTGATTACGAAGCTCTACTTGAACAATCCAGATGATTCTCTCTGATTACTGTGATTAACTAAAAGGATTTAATCTTTGCTTGAAAGAACCAATCAATCAATCACATAGATAGAGCAAATGTGCACTGATGAATTATATATAAACTTGTCATATCAATTCAAACAACTAGAAAGCCTCAATCTTGGAGACAACTTAGCAATACTTTAATTAAATTCAACAAATAATTGACACAAGAGAAATGCAGCAACATCAACTGAATTTCATAAATACCTCCATTATGAAATCATGCAAAAATAGTCTTTGATCTGATAATTTTATTCCACTATATCTACTTGCTGTGTATCGAATATCTAATAATTGGTGATCTCATGATTACAAAAATGTCTATTTATACACCAACATCAAGAAAATAAATCATATTAAAATTCCATGTCAGCCCTCCATAGAATTCAGGTTCCAACCAAGTCAGCCAGCAATAGTAATTTAACAATTTACATGTTGGCCACAGTATTTGAATTTCTATTATTCATCAGTGAAATAGTTGGTGAGACAAATCAAATAGCTATGCCGAAGGAAATTCAATCGCTAATCGCTCTGTGGATGTTATTTTCCTTCACCATGACCACTTCCGTTAGGGAGAAATCCTGTAGATCACCTTATGTTTCCTCTAGAGCTCTTTTACCATTCACGTGTCATTGTGACCAATTGCTTGTTACACCGAAGACAAGAAGCATTCGCATGTTCCCTTTGTGTTTCACTGTAGCTCTGTAAAATCAGGGAGATGTCATGTAGACAAGCCTTTGTTTTATTGAGAGCCCCTATGATCAAACTTGTCGCCATAACATATCGCTCTCGGGAAGACCTCTTGCAGATTACTTTGTTATACCGAAAGACCCCAACCATCCTGGGTGTTGTCGAGACAAATCATTTTTTATGCTGACAAGGACCCTTTGTTTTCCATCGACGAGACCGAAGGTCACTCGCCGAGACCACATGCTGAAAATCTTAACTCATGCCGATATCACACCGCTTTATGTTGTCGGTCGGCAAGACATAACAAACCTCTCGTCGAAAACCATCTCCCATTCGCTTTCGCCAAGACATTCAAAATCGGGGAGAGGTTCTAGAGATCCAACAAAGTCATACCGAAACATCCCGAGCACACATGATCACCGAGAGAATGCCAACCTTTCACCGAAAGCCATTCATAAAACATTGTCGAAAAGACCCGATGGGCTCACTATGACATAATACCGAAGCCAAGACCCTTTGCCGATATGCCAATTCTTCCACCACCGGTCGGTGAGACACTGTGAAGTCACTATGACTTCTCACCGAAGACTTTATGTTTGGCTGAAACGAAATCCCCGCATGTTGTTCGGTGAGACCACAAGAGTTTGCCAAGACATTGTACTGACGCAACAACTCTTGCCGATGTATCCACATTGCAGCAAGTCACCAAGACATGATGAGTTCGGTAAGAGCTTCCACCAAGGACTAAAATCATGCTAATATGAAACAATAGATGAATTTTGGTCGCTGTGATAGTGGAAACGTCTTGCCGATAGGAAATTCAGATGTTTACCAATATAAAGCACACAATGGATCGGGGAGACCCTGCTTTCTTCATGCCGATATGAACCCAGACGTGGATGCCGATCACTGTGACAATGAAAAAGTTCTTCCAACCACCTGCATCAAACATATGTTAACAAAAAGACACTGTGAGTCAGGGAGACAGCCATGAACCTATGCCGATATGGACCACAACATGAAAAAAGTAGGACTCGATAGATTTATGGGGCAAATATAGGGAAAAATGTAAGCAAAACATCATGATGGAAAGCCCTTGTGCTTATGATGAGGAGCTATATGGAAACATAGGAGTATGAAAAACATGTAAAATCATCAGAAATTTATAGTTCCAATTGTGGCTCGGTCTGGGGATGAATGATAGTGAGATCATTGCAAGGATCCAAAATCTTTGGGTGAGTAGACCAGATATAGAATGATGAACCAGTGAGCAAAATGGAAACGCAACATGATGCAATGAAAGGAAAGTGAATGCAAAATGGAGATGAACCAGAATCCTAAACTACTGTGCATGGAAAATAATTTTAAAGAGGATAAACAAGAGTTGTCCATGCACTGGCAACCCTCAATCCTCTATGTCACTCAAGAGAAAAAAAGCTTCAAAAATTGCCCATGAACTGGCAACTCTTGATCTTCACCAGCCATATTCTATATATAGTATGAATGTTCACCCTTCTTTCCAACAACAAAAAAAGGTCCCAGCCACAAAGCTTTGAATTTACCATGCTTTCCCTTCTCCTGACATCTTGCATTCCACATCAACACCAAGTCACTCTCCTCAAATTTTCTATCCTTTGCCTTCTTGTCAAATAGATACTTCATTTGTGTCTACAACTTTATATTTTGGTTTTGGGAAACTCTCCTTATTTCATCAAGTTCAACCAGTTGCTCCATTCTTTCTTCCATAGGTTCAGGAACATCCAAATCTTCCTGAAGGACAAACCTGTAGACTGGTAACAAATTCTGTAAAAGCATCCTGGCTTGTGCTCCATACACCAACTCAAATGGGGACTTTCCAATTGCTTTCTTCATAGTAATCCTGTCAACCCATACATCCAGCCTTAATTTTGAATCCCAAGCTTTCTTGTTTTGGCTCAACATCCTCCTTATAATCTTTAAAAGACTCTTATTACTAGATTCAGCTTGGCCATTAGCTCGTGGATGGTAAGGAGTTGCATAAGAAATAGTAATGCCATATGTGTCACAAAAACTTTTGAACTCATCTGACCTAAAACACATCCCATTATCTATGATTAACCTCAGTGGTGCACCAAATCTGGTGATAATATTGTCCATCAAGAAATTTGTCACCACTTTGCTTGTAGCCTGTTTAGTTGGGATTGCCTCCACCCACTTAGTAAAATAATCAGTGGCAACCAATATCCACTTGTATCCTCCACTTGATTTTTCCTGTATCTCTCCAATGAAAGCAATTCCCCATTGATGAAAAGGGGCATTAGCCTACAAGGGTCGAAGTGGAAAGGCTCCTTGATATTTTAGCTTTCCAAAGAACTTCTGGCATGCCTCACATTTTCTTACATGTGTAAAAGAATCATTAAAAACTCTAGGCTAGTAGTAACCTGCTCTGAGAATTTTGTGTGTAGTTGTTTTTGCTGAATAATGTCCTCCACAAACTCCTTCATGCATTTCACTTAGAACATGTTTGGCCTGAGACTCATCCAAACACAATAACAGTATACCATCCCTATTCTTCCAAAATAGATCTCCATCCATGAAAACATGTTTTGATGCTTGCAACTTCAAAGTTCTTTTCTAGCTGTCACTCAATCCCTCTGGACACTTCATGTATTTAAGGTAATGCATTATATCAGTATACCAAGGAGTGTGCTCAATGCTTGCAACTACAATCCCTTCATCTACATTACAAACTTGATTTGCTTCAATATTTGATTCTGCCATCAACCTAGCCAAGCCCCGACCTCTCACTAGCTTAGTAATCTGTATCTCTAAGTCAAATTCCTGGATCTTGTTAATCCATTTGCATCTTTTTCCTGTTATTTTAGACCGAGTCAGAATATTTTTGACAATAACATGAGGGACATAAGCAATCACCTTTGCTCCAACGAGATATGGTATGAAGGCTTTTGTAGCTTTTACTAATGCAAATGCCTATTTTTCCATTATGTCATATTTCAATTCAGAGCCTTGTAATGACTTACTGAAGAAAGACACAGGCTGTTCATGACCATCCTCATTCTTCTGTAACATAACAACAACAATAGTGTGCATTGAAGCAAATGAAAATATCTGAAAAGGCTTTGTAAAGTCTAGAGATTTAAGGATAAGAGCCTCCTTGATGGCCCTCTTGATAAATATGAAAGCTTCCAAGGCTTCTGTAGTCCATTCCATTTTCTGTCCTTTCTTCAACATTTTTGATATGGGCTTAATGATCTCAACAAAGTTAGAAACAAACCTCCTAACGAAATTAATCTGTCCAAACAACGACTGTATAGCCTTAACAGTTTTAAAAACAGGAATTCTATCAATGGCCTCAACCCTCTCAGGATCTATTCTAACTCCTTCCTTTGAAACAATATGTCCTAAGAGCTTACCTTCTGTGACTGCAAAATGACACTTCTTGGGATTTAAGTTGATAACATATTCTAGGGCTTTAATAAATACTTTTTCCAGATGTTGTACATGATCTTCAACCTTCTTTGAATAAGCAGTCAGGTCATCTTGGTATACCACCATGATAGCATTGATTAAATCTGCAAATGCCACATCCACAGCTCTTTGGAAAGTCACTCCTGCATTAGTGAGACCAAATGGCATTCTTATGTATACATACGTTCCCCAAGGAGTTGTGAATGTTGTCTTATATTACTCAGATTCTCTGACCTTGACCTGGTTGTATCCTGAAAATCCATCCATCATGGATAGCAGTTCACAGCCTGTCACCTTGTGCAATATAGCCTCCATATTGGGTAGAGGATAATTGTCCTTGAGAGAAGCCATATTCAAATTCCTAAAGTCAACACATAATCTGATGTCTCCATTTTTCTTCCTCATAGGGACCAAATTCGAGACCCACATTGAGTGTCTGATTGGTTTGATGATTCCTCCATCTCTGAGCTTTGTCAACTCTTCTTGCATTTTAGGCTCCAGTGTTGGATTTATGGGTCTTTGCTTTTGTCTGAATGGCTTAGCATTTGGCTTCAATGGTATTTCATGCTAAAACAAATCTTCCCTGTATGCTTTTAGATCTTCATAAGACCAAGCAAACACATGCTTATACTTTCTCAGTAGCTCTATCAGCATCCTTCTAATTGTAGGGATGACTTTCTTTCCTATGTACACCTTTCTTGGTGCTATCTCAGTCCCCAAATTAACTTCTTCAATATCTTCATTTTTGACTGGTGTTTGCTTCATGAGGGACCAATTATTTCCATCATACAACCTCTCCAATGCCACTAAGCCCTTAGGAAGCTTATTCGTTTTGAGCTGCAAGATCTCCTTTCCAAACACTGTTTGCTTCCCATCCACTTCCTCAACAAAAGCATTGAAGTCAATTTCCTGGGCTTCATATTGATCTATACAATTGAGGAATTTCAAAAGATCAGTATCATCATTGAAGACTTGCCAATTATAAATATTATCAGGAACAATAGGCCTTGTCTTGAACTCAATCTATGAAACCCCAGCCAAAGTGATATCATCTCTTTTGAGCACCACATTTGTTAAAAAATCAGCCATTATGTTCTTTGATTTGTCAATCCACTCAATTGAGAAGGCATCAAATAATTCAATTGTGTCCCATGCAACATTCCTATATTGCTTTAATCTTTTGTGCTTTGCTGCATACTTAGATTTAATTTGTGAAACAACCAGCTCAGAATCACCCAAAATAGCCAGCAGCTTGATTTTATGTTTCATAGCTATGTTCACACCTGTCAACAAGGCTTCATACTCTGCCACGTTGTTTGTACATTCAAATTCCAACATGAAAGAATAATTAAATGTAATATCTTCAAGTGAAACAAAAACAATCCCATCGCCATTACCTTCTTGGCTGCATGCTCCATCAAAATACATCTTCCATACTTTATTGCAGTTTTGTACCACATGCTTTTCAATTGGATCACTATTGGTTAATTCTGGTTGGCTTGGTTCAATCTTAAAACTTCTAAGATCAACATCACAAAAACAATTGATCTGATCTTGAGGTACATAGTCAACAAGCTGGTTCATTCTTGGTTCCCTATACAATTTGACCTCCTGACCATTCATTGGAATTGTAGCATAAGACAGATAAAATTGAACATTTCCTCCAACTGCTGTTGTCCATTGTCTTGACAGAAGCATACCAAACTGAGGAGTATCAATTACTGTTATATCTATATTATAAGCCACCTATGGATAAGTAGCTAGTTTGACTTCAACACCTCTCATAATGCCTACCACAGGTACAGGTCTATTATCCATTGCATAGCACTTCCCTTCACATGTATCAACCCACATGCCAAGCTACTTCATAACTCCCACTGGCATGATATTTATAGGAGCACCAGAGTCTATCATGCAATTTCTCAACAGTTTGTTGTTTATAAGTAATGTAGTGAAAAAATGATCCACTTGAGAGGGAGTTGCTAACACATCACTCAAGCAGACCTCTGGGATATTTACTTTCTCTTGCCTATTGACTACTTTAATAGCTACTTTGTTTTCAGAATTCATATGTTTTTCATCTTGTTATCAATTGAATAGCAATGTCCCTATATTCTTTTATTTTCATTATTTCAAGTAGTGGGACAGACATTTTTACCTGAGATAACACCTAAGTGAAGTCAAAAGAAGATCCCTCCACCTTAACAGCCTTCTTCTGCTCCAATGTTTCTCCTTTGTTTTCTTCTTTTTCTTTTTTACTAGGTTGATCAGGCCTCTGTATCTCTTTGTGTACTTCCTTCGCTTCCTCTTTTTGGACAAGCTTCTGTTCACTTTTATCATGCTGTTTATTTTCTAATTTCTTAACAGTTCCTTGTGTTACCCTCTGATCTTTCATAAAGATTCCCCCAAGAATGCCATCCTTCTCATTTACTGTTATGTTTCTCAACTAGTATTTACTCCTTGCTTCCTCAACTGCAGCCACAGTTAGTCTTTCTATTTCTTCTTTGGTGAGTCTTCTAATACTACATTGAGCAGGTGCCTCAACTGAATGTGGCTTTGTATAACCTCCAGAATTAGAGAGAACCTGCTGTTCAGCCATATGGACATTATATTTCTGATTTGAAACATCATACTCATAACTTTCATCCTCTAAAGATGAGTATCCTTCCTCAACATGGTGAAAATTATTTGAAGTCAAATACAACTTGTGATCTTCTCCATTATTTTCCATCAACATTCCCTCTTCTTGCATCCTTTGAGCTACAACACAATAGTCTGGAGAATGTGGCTTATCACAAGCTTCACAAAAGTAATTTTTACTCACCATGTAAGTTCCCTTCTTACTCAATGGATCAGGAGTCTCTTTGTTTCTTGGCCTAGCTGTTATAGGTTTTCTATCCTTCCAGTCTGTATTATATGGCATCTCATGCAACCTTGGCCTTTCATTTCTATATGTGTTTTCCTATCTGTACTGATAATTATTGCTTTGCTAAGGAGCCTTTGGGTTATCTCTTTTATTGATTATACCTGCAACCTTCCTATTGTTTTCAATTGTCAGTGCTAAGTTCTAAGCTTCAGCTAGATCTCTTGGAATCCTATTTCTCAGTTCATACTCTGTTTTAGGATCAAATGCATTTAAATAAACACTCAATGCTACATAATCGAACAACCTTGATCCAAGAGGTACTTTACTTTGCAACTTGTTGAATCTTCGGTTGAAATCATAAATTGAATCATTCTGATTTTTCTGAATTCACATCAATTCATGAAGAGCTACATCTGGTGCATTTAAATTCCCATATTGCTCTAGGAATCTGTCCTAGAATACTTGGAGAGAAATAATTGAGAGTGCTGGTTGGCTGTTGAACCAATCCCTAACATCTTCAAGAAGTGACATCATAAATAGCCTCATATGTAAATCTTCATATGGGACACCTATGTCTTGGATGAACACATTGAAATTCTTTAAATGCTATTCAACAGTAATTGCATTACTCCTTGTAAACTTAGGTACTAGACCTCTCCAGCTGCCATCCATAGGGTAAGAATATAACTGAAACCCTGCTAAATCAAATTGTCTGATCATTGCTACATACTGGTGGGGGGGAGGAATAGGTGGGTACTGATATTGATACATAGGATTGTTATATTGTGCATTATGTTGTGGGACAAAAGGCTGACCATGAGGTGGCTGCATATTTGTATGCTGTGTGGGAATATGAGGTGGATGATTTGGCTGATTAAAGTGATTTCTTGTCTGATGATGAGGAGACACAAGTGGATCAGAAGGCCCTGCACTATGATTACCCTGCTTATGAGGTGGTACATACTTTGGGGGGCAATCAGCTATCTGAGAAGTAATTTGGGCTTTCAGCAATGCAACCCTTAGCTCCTCTATCTCTTTCCTCTGTGATTCAAACTGTGCTTTTACTTCCTCAGGAAGCTCATGATCAATAGAGTCATTTTAGTTACCTTCCATCTCCTGATCATATTCATGCTGAATTTTGATTCATTCAGCCTCTAGTTCAGCTCTAAACTCAACCTGTTTCTGAGGATTGAGAAAAAAGAAAGGATTTCTTTGATCTTCTAGAGTACAAGGCTCTACACTCAAATCATTTTTCCATGTATCATAGTGATCATATGTTTCACAATGTGCTCCTGATGCCTTATCTTTACCAATTAGGGACATGTCCTCACTTATCCTTTTTCCCTTATCAATCTTGTCATCTTTGTGTGTCCACTTACTACTGCCAACAGGAGCTCCAGTATGACCTCCCCTGTATTGAGATCTTCTTCCATTCATGTTTGAACAGCTGCAAAATTTCTGTCAGAGTCACCACTCACTTTTGTCAAAAATGAGAAAAACTTGATGTTTCTTTATTCCCAGCGGAGTTTGTATAAAGTTCTTGACTCTATGATTAAGGCCTTGATTTTGAATGTTCCCCAGCAGAGTTGCCTATTTGTTAGCTCTCAAAAACGTAGGCAAGATGCTTCAAGAGGCTGCCAATCTCTTGATATGTTTCAGGGTAATAGACAAGGTCAAGAGAACTCAACCTTCTACTCTTTAGGTGCTGCTAAACCTAGGCGGGTGTACCTTTCTGAATAAAGCAGACTTGACTTATGATTATCTTTCTTGCAATGATTTTTCCACAATGGAAAATGGAAGTGAACAAATAAAATCAATCACAATAGAAATCTTCAAATCTAAATCCTAAAATGCTCAATAAATAGATATAAAGAAACTGAATGAGTTCAAAATGATGAAGTGCAGAGACCAGTGCCTTGTTGGGTATGCAGAGTCAAATGAGATCAAGATGACCACTTCTCTAGAGAAACTCAAATTATCTGGCATATACTATGTTTACAACTTGTATAAATATGCAAAATGTGATTACGAAGCTCTACTTGAACAATCTAGATGATTCTCTCTGATTACTGTGATTAACTAAAAGGATTTAATCTTTGCTTGAAAGAACCAATCAATCAATCACACAAATAGAGAAAATGTGCACTGATGAATTATATATAAACTTGTCATATCAATTCAAACAACCAGAAAGCCTCAATCTTGGAGATAGCTTAGCAATACTTTAATTAAATTCAACAAATAATTGACACAAGAGAAATGTAACAACATCAACTGATTTTCATAAATACCTCCATTCTGAAATCATGCAACAATAGTCTCTGATCTGATAATTTTATTCCACTATATCTACTTGCTGTGTATCAAATATCTAATAACTGGTGATCTCATGATTACAAAATTCCTATTTATACACCAGCATCAAGAAAATAAATCATATTGAAATTCCATGTCAGCCCTCCATAGAATTCGGGTTCCAACCAAGTCGGCCAGCAACAATAATTTAGCAATTTACATGTTGTCCACAGTATTTGAATTTCTATTATTCATCAGTGAAACAGTCGGCGAGACAAATCAAATAGCTATGCTGAAGGCAATTCAATTGCTAATCGCTCTGTGGATGTTATTCACCTTCGCTATGACCACTTTCATCGAGGAGAAATCTTGTAGATCACCTTATGTTTCCCTGAGAGATTTTTTACCATTCGCGTGTCGTTGTGACCAATTGCTTGTTACACTGAAGACTAGAAGCATCCGCATGTTCCCTTTGTGTTTCACTGTAGCTTTGTGATATCGAGGAGATGTCATGTAGACAAGCCTTTGTTTTGCCGAGAGCCCCTGTGATCAAACTTGTCACTGTAACATATCGCTCTTGGGAAGACCTCTTGCAGATTACTTTGTTATACCGAAAGACCCCAACCATCTTGGGTGTCACCAAGACAAATCATTTTTTATGCCGACAAGGACCCTATGTTTTCCATCGGTGGGACCGAAGGTCACTCGCCGAGACCACATGCCAAAAATATTAACTCATGCCGATATTGCACCCCTTTATGTTTTTGGTCGACGAGACATAACAAACCTCTCACCGAAAACCATCTCCCATTCGCTTTCGCCAAGACATTCAAAATCAGGGAGAGGTCCTAGAGATCCAACAAAGTCATACCGAAACATCCCGAGCACACATGATCGCCAAGAGAATGCCAACCTTTCACCAAAAGCCATTCATAAAACATTGTTGGCATGTCTCGACGAGCTCGCTATGACATAATACCAAAGCCAAGACCCTTTGCCGATATGCCAATTCTTCCACCACCAGTCAGTGAGACACTGTGAAGTCACTATGACTTCTCACCGAAGACTTTATGTTTGGCCGAAACGAAACCCCCACATTTTTGGTGAGACCACAAGAGTTCACTAGGACATTGTACTGATGTCGCAACTCTTGCCGATGTATCCACATTCAAGCTGGTCGCCGAGACATGACGAGTTTGGTAAGAGCTTCCATCGAGGACTAAACTCACGCCGATATGAAACAATAGATGAATTCTGGTCGCCGTGCAACGAAAATGTCTTGCCAATAGGAAACTCAGACATTTACCAATATAAAGCGCACAATGGATCAGGGAGACCTTGCTTTCTTCATGCTAATATGAACCCAGATGTGGATGCCGATCGCTATGACAATGAAAAAGTTCTGCCAACCACCTGCATCAAATATATGTTAGCAGAAAAGCACTGTGAGTCAGGGAGACAGCCATGAACCTATGCTGATATGGCCCACAACGTGAAAAAAGTAGGACTCGATAGATTTATGGGGAAAATATAGGGAAAAATGTAAGCAAAATGTCATGATGGAAAGCCCTTGTGCTTATGATGAGGAGCTATATGGGAACATAGGAGTATGAAAAACATGTAAAATCATCAGAAATTTATAGTTCCAACACCACTGATGAAAATGATTAATAATTGGTGGAATGGGTGTAGGTAGGTTTTATTTTATGTTTTTGAAGTTGGCAGGAGCAGGGATGAGGATTTGGGAAAATTTGGTTGATGCCCTAGTTGGTTTACTTCATGTTTTTAAGCAAAAGTGATTCATAGAAGTAGGGTTTTGTAGAAGAGTTGATTGGAGACAATTCTAGGGGATGGGGATTGCATGTGTAGACCTAATTTGACATGTATAAGGTTTTGGAATGGATATTTGAGGTGTGGAGTGTATAAAACCAATAAGTGCCTTTTTGAGGGAGCCTAATTAGGCCTATTTCAAGGTGTAGCAACAATTTTTTGGCCCTTGTGTTCCAAAGTAACCCCACCTTCAATTAAAGTATGTTTCAAAAGAGGATAATGGGTACTCAAATCTATAATTTATTTTGGGGTATGAGATGGGGTTTGGAAATTATGCTTTAAAAACCTTGTTTGCTGTGCTACTAAGAAGAATGCCAATTTGTGAAGGAATTCATTGAGTTTGAAGTGTTAAGACTTTGTCAATAGTTTGGTTGAGTTAGTTTGTGTTTTGAGACCCTGCTCTACATCAACCTACAAGTACAAGCACTTGGGTTTCAAAATGGTGTATGAAGCATATTAGACAATTGTAGCACAAAAAGAAGAATTATGACAACCAAATAAATCTCATTTTATTGTAAACATCATATTATTAATATAGCGAGTGAAATAAAGTTTGATGGTTACTAATCATTCTTTTTTTTCTTTTATTCTCTCCCTATTATAACAAGCACCAATTGACTAACTTATTATAAAAACTTCATTTATTAAAATAAATCAACCTAATGATTACATATCAATATCAATATAGCAAACAGTCTACTGAAATAAACACTTGTAATGAGATTTACTCAAATATTGAAATTTATTGCTTCCCTCAAATATTTGTAATTTAAGCAACATAATCCCTTAATAGTCCAAATTGTAAAAGGTCAATAATCTTTGACCTGTTACTTGGATATTGTGTTAGTTATGGGCATTTCGTTTGAGGAATTTGGATCATGTAGGGCACTTCTATAATAATGTCTTTTGGTTTTTGTTATCTTAGAGTCATTTTTTTGTGATGTCCAATTTTTCCATGGTATCCTATTTTCACTTGGATAAATTTTGATGCTTAAGAACTCTTCATCTGAGCTTGTGGGATTGCGTTGGGCCCCTCTACAATAACCTCTCTTAGTTTTTGTTATCTCAGAGTCATTTTTCCATGGTCTCCTATTTTCACTTGATGTAAAAAGTGTCAAATGCAAGTAGTGTAAAGTTGCAAAGCGGTGCAACTTTCATTCTGTAACTCCTGTGATTAAATGAACTATTCCAACACATCCGTATGGGTACATTTATGTTAGACATGGTCCTCTTTCACACCCAAACACATGGAATCGCTTTGAGCTATGTTCAACGCACTTACAAAATCTCCATTTGAGCCTATGGAATTGTGTTGGGCCCCTCTACAATAACCTCTCTTGGTTTTTGTTATTTCGGAGTGGTTTTCCTGTGGTGTCTAGTTTTCACTTGATGGAAAAATGTCAAATGCAAGTAGTGCAAAGTTGCAAAGTGGTGCAACTTTTATTTTGCAACTCGTGTGACCAAACAAAATGTTCCAATACATCTATATGGGTGGGTTTACGCTAGGCATGGTCCTCTTTTGCACTGAAACACACAGAATCACTTCGAGCTACATTCAACCGGCATAATCCCTTAAGAGTCTAAAGTGTAAATTGGATGCAATCTTCAATGGGCTGTTACTCAAACACCGTGATGCATAGAAAATTCCCATTTGAGCCTATGAGATCATGTTGGGCCCCTCTACAATAACCTCTCTTGATTTTCACTATCTTGGAGGCGTTTTCCCATGGTGACAAATTTTCACTTGGGGAAAAAGTGTTGAAAACGAAGGTAATTATGTAGCTTAATACTTTGTAAAACTATGATATTGTAGATCTAATTAAGTGTTCTTTGTTACAATTTATTTGTATATGATTATCGGTTTAGATTCATTTTACCAATTGTAGAAGTAGACAAAATATTGTAGAAGAATAAGACAAGAAGATAGAAGTGACAACATATACTGTGGAGAAACCCTTTTGAGAAAAAACTCCACCACCAGAATCAATAGTGCTTATATTATTTAACCTTAGAACAAGATTATAATAATTCTTTATCAATCCTTGCTTGAGATGCTTCTTTTGCCTTCAAAAATTCTTGTTCACAACCTACAATAAACTCTCATGTGTCCAAGTATGAATCCACACATCTTGTGCCATGCTTCACAAAAGTACTCTCTTAGAACTCTCTTCAACTTGTAGTAATAAATAGACAATTGTGAACATTTTAAACTCTGAAGAGTTGATAATAACAAGAGGATAAAGCTCCTCGCAAATATCTACACCATTCTTGTGCAAGTAGAGTTCTTCCATGAAAAACAATGTCAAACCAAGTCCATCAATTTGGGCGTCCCAAACTGAAGTCTTGACTCAACGTTGATTACAAAGATATCTTGTAAGTTTCTCCTCAAAGTTAGTGCCCAATAATGGGCCCACTTAACTCAGCCTTGTAAATATCTTCTCATGCAAAAGGTGTTAACTCCAAGATGCCAATTTGGGCGCCCAAGGTGGGTCTAGGTCAATCTTAGTTAACTGAAACATATCTCTTCACCAATTCATGCAAACATGATGCATGATTGATCATCCCCACTTAACTTAATGTATCACCCATTATTTTTCATGCAACTCAAGTCATTAGTCATGCATTCTAAGTCAACTAAAGTCAACTAGAATTCAACTGAAACTAACTACATGCAACTTAAGATAATTGACCCATAATTGAACTGAACTGAACTCCACTCATGCAAATATCAATTCCTAACTTCTAGGATCTTTACATGCATCACTGAAGTGTTATATTTTCTCCAAATAGTTAACTTAACTCAAGGTGGGTTCCACCTTCCATGTGGGTACCCCATGTGCTCCTATTTTGTAGGAGCTCTTTTTGGGAATCCCCACATGTTCCTATCATTTAGAATTAATTACAAATGTCAATTTACATGTTCATTTCATTCGAATTTAATCTCTTTCTAATCCTAGTGTTGGGGAACACTTTCCAAGGACTTAGGAGATACATGAAATAATGTTTAGGATTGTAATTAAATGGCATCCTATTCCCAACATTCTCCCACTTGACATTATACACTGCAATTATTCTAAACAAGGAATCATTCTTATAAATCAAGTACAGGACTCAAGGCCAATTGCCTTCTTGCACCAAGAATCAATACTTTTCCCAAGTCTTTGTAACCATTTCTTCTACCATTGAAAGCTAGACCAATATATTTATGAACACAAGCATCAAATTCAAATGATAAAAAAAGACTCTGAGTGACTGCCACACTCATACCAAATTGGAATAACAACCATATCAAGTTGCTAGCTCATCCAAAACTGTTATAGGTAGAACTTCATGCTATCAACACAAGAACCCAAATCTGTAAACAAGTCCCTTATATCCACCATCTTGTAAAATAAGACTCCAAGGTAACAACACATATAAATGTGATAAAAAACCTCTGAAGTAACTCACTATAGTAAAGTGTAACCAGTCCAAGAGAGGTACCCCTCTCATACAAAACACATATACCTTCTGGAACTCCCACTGTATAGGTAATGTGAAATATGAAAACAAGATCACAACATTAACAAGTCCTCCTATAACACTTCACATAGAGGATGTGGCTAACTCCTCTATTATAGTGTCAAACTGTGTAAAGTAAGATCTCCTTCAACACTCCCAAAATGAAAGGATATCAACATATAACCATTCAAATTATAATGAAACATGGCAGAACTTAGATGTAAACCTCTCACAGAAAGTAGATCAAACTTACCCAAACATTCCCACAACAAAAGGGAATATGCCCAAAGCCACTAACTATCTCCCGTACCTCTCCTACCCAAATCCTCAGAACTAACTCAAGTTCAATATTGCAAGGAGAATAATGGAAATAAATAAAATCACGCATCTACTTCTCAACAATGCATAAGAGAAGTCAAGATAAATCTTAATAATGCATCTAATAATAAGGTGGGCAACACCTCTTAGATGGGCATGTGCAGGATCATGGTATGCCAAACAGGCCCTTAAGTGGCAAAAAATTCAAAAAAATTAGTGTTAGGCAACTTGACGTAAATATTTGAATAAGTTATCTATATTATTTCAAAAATATGTAAGAATAGAATTTGTATAAAATTGAATTTAGTTTCTAAAATACTAGGTTTATTTAAAATAAAATAAAATCTATTTGGTGAAAATTTGAAATTTCAATGCAGTACTTAAATTTCGGAAAAAATAAGAAGTAGGTGTCTGTGACCACCCTAACCATAATAAAATGATAATATTTTTTTGTAAGATTTTATATATAAGTAGAGGACTCATGTCCGGATGTGATGCATATTTTTTTTAATTTTTTTCCAAGTAAATAATTAATTATGAATTTTTTATTACAACTTTTAGAAAATATAAAAACTCGTCTGTCTGACCACCTTAACTTGGTCAAAAATTCATGAAATTTAATTTTTCTTTTTTTAATCATATAGTATGTAAAGCATAGAATGTGACGCATGTTTTGGATTCAAAAAATATGGTACCGTTTGAAAGTTATAGATGTTTTTCAATCAGCCTATCGATCAGGACTTTAGTCGTAATTCTAATAGAAAATGAATAATAATTATTTATTAAATTCAAATTAAATCATAATTTATATTTTTGGAAAGCTGAGAATCTCCTCTAAAAACCCTTTTCGTTTCATTAATTTTGGGTGAAAAAAAAGTCATCAGCCACATACCCTACAAATATTGCCACTTTTTGGCATACCATGATCCTGCACATACCCAGATCATTTTACCTACCAAGTAGACCAAAAGTGGGATACAATATTGTCTTATGCATACAATAGACAGCCTTCTCATCAGGTCTATGATGGACTCATATCCATTTCTAGGTGTAGGATTCTTGGTCTTTACTATGAATGGTTACTTGTAAGAAAATCCTTTTCAATAACTTCTAGGATCTTTACATGCATTACTGAAGTGTTATCTTTTCTCCAAACAATTAACTTAACTCAAGGTGGGTTCCACCTTCCATGTGGGCACCCCATGTGCTCCTATTTTGTAGGATCCCTTCTTGGGCGTCCCCACATGTTCCTATCATTTATAATTAATTACAAATTTCAATTTACATGTTCATTTCATTTGAATTTAATATCTTTCTAATCCTAGTGTTGGGGAACACTTTTCAAGGACTTAGTAGATACATGAAATAATGTTTAGGATTGCAATTAAATGGTATCTTATTCCCAACAAAAAAGTTGTCAAATGCAAGTAGTTGAAAGTTGCAAAGTGGTGCAACTTTCATTCTGAAACTCATGTGACCAAATAAACTATTCCAATACATTCGGGTGGGTACATTTATGCTAGGAATAGTCTTATTTCACACCCAAACACATTGAATTGCTCTAAGCTACATTCAACCGGTAGAATCTCTTAAGAGTCCAAAGTGCAAAATGGCTGCAAACTTTAGCATGTTGTTACTCAGATACCATGATGCTTAGAAACTTATCGTCTAAGTATATGTGATCACATTGGGCCCCTCTACAATAACCTCTCTCATTTTTTGCTATTTCAGAGACATTTTCCCATGGTGACGAATTTTCACTTGGGAAAAAAGTTGTCAAATACAAGTAGTTGAAAGTTGCAAAGTGCTGCAACTCGTGTGACCAAATGGACTGTTCGAACATGTATGAATAGGTATTTTTACACTATGCATGATCCTCTTTCACACCCAAACATGCGGAATTGCTTCGACTATTTTCAATCGGATCAATCCCTTAAGAGTCTAAAGTGCAAAATAGTTGCAAACTTCAGCATGTTGTTACTCAAATACCGTGACACTTAGAAACTTCTTGTTTGAGCTTATGGAATCATGTTGGGCCCCTCTACAATGAATTCTCTTAGTTTTCACTCTCAGAGGCATTTTTCCGTGGTGGTGAATTTTCACTTGGGGAAAAAGTTGTTAAATGCAAGTAGTTGAAAGTTGCAAAGTGGTGAAACTTTTGTTCTATAACTTGTGTGACCAAACAAACTATTCCAATGCATTTGGGTGGGTATTTTTACACTAGGAATGGTCCTCTTTTACACCCAAACATGTTGAATCACTTCAAGCTACATTCAACCGATAGAATCCCTTAAGAGTCCAAAGTACAAAATGACTGCAATATTTAATGAGCTGTTACTTAGACATCATGATGCTTAGAAACTTCTTGTTTGAGCCTATGGCATAACATTGGGCCCTTCTATAATAACCTCTCTCAGTTTTTGCTATCTCAGAGGCATTTTCCCATGGTGGCGAATTTTCACTTTGGGAAAAAGTTTTCAAATGCAAGTAGTTAAAAGTTGCAAAGTGGTACAACTTTTGTTTTGCAACTTGTGTAACCAAACAAACTATTCCAATGTATCCAGATGGGTACGTTTACGCTAGGCATGGTCCTCTTTCGCACCCAAACATGCGAAATCACTCCGAGCTATGCTCAACCGACTCGATCCCTTAACGGTTCAAAGTGCAAAATGAAAGCAATATTTGACGGGCTATTACTCAAAAATTGTGACACTTACAAACTCTCCATCTGAGCCTACAGGATCACGTTGGGCCCATCTACAATAAGCTATCTCGGTTTTTGTTATTTCAGATCCATTTTCCCATTGTGTCCAATTTTTAATTGATGAAAAAAGTGTCAAATGTAAGCAGTGCAAAGTTGCAAAGTGGTGCAATTTTTTTTTTGCAACTCGTGTGACCAAACAAATTGCTCCAACACATCTTGATAGGTATGTTTACCCTAGGCATGGTACTCTTTCACACCCAAACATGCGTAATCGATCCAAGCTACGTTCAATCAACTTGATCCCTTATGATGGCATGAAAAACAATCAAAAAGAGAAACATACACACGACGATTGAGAAGTCTAAGTTTTCCACACAAAAAACATTGATTATCCTCAAGTCTAGCAAGTGCAAGATGTTTTTTAATTATCCTCCTTTCCCTTACAACAATATACAACCAATTGTAAATGTGTACAATGGTGGAACTTGGAAACATTTTATTTTTCCTCAATTAACAACTTTGGTTGTGAAGCATTTTGTCATTTTCATTTGAAATGATTTGCTATGCTTGAAAATTGGAGTATAAGAGAAACAAGTGATGCTATCACTTACATTTATTATTTGGTGTGATAAATAAAGTTTCCACCATTGAGTCCATTTCTTATTTGTATTATAAATTATAACTTGCTTTCTCCCAAATCCATTTCCTATACAAAAAATAATACTACAAAAAGTTGACATATACATCTTTCAACATGTTTATATGGTGATGGATCAAGAACATATTATTCATTCTGCACTATGAGGATTATGTTGTGAAAATGTTTAATGACTATTCAAGATAAATGTTTGTATGATAATGTGTCATGAAGTTAACTACTCATCATCTACTATGAATATTATGTTTTGCAAGTGTTGTGAATATTATGTATCCTTTGCTTAATTGAGTTGTTCCAATTAAAAGATTAAATATATTGGAATTTTTTTATGAAACATTTCATGGAATACCAATTGAAAACGTGTTTTTTACTTTTAGATAAAGAATTTCATGGAACTCTTTGGATTAAACCAAATTGAGATATGTAAGAACAAGGGAGCATTAGGAAATACATTGCTCAAGGATCTTAAATAATCCTTTTCTCCCGTTGCAATTTTGGGTGGATTATTACTTTCAAAGTATTGGGAATGCTTTGCCTATTTTCTAGTTGGAAGTTGCTATTCTAGAACACTCATCTCTTGATATATTTTATACTCATTCTTAATCAATTATCAAGTTAATAATCAGTGCATTTAATTAAGTTAATCTTTTCTTTTCAATTTGTGCAATTTTAGAATTTGTAACTCTACTACTATTCCTAGAAATATTGAAGTTGTTTAGCATCAATCAATTAATATTCAAGACAAACCATGAAGGACAACAATGATCAATGCTAGAGATAACTAATTAATAAGTATACATGTGAATAAGTCAATCATGTACATGTGAATAAGGGAAGCACAAGTACTCAAAAACATGTAAACCTTGAAGTATAACACGAATACATAGTATACACAAATTGATACAAAGTATATGCATGAATACAAGGTATACGCATGAAAACACATAAGTTGCAAAGTATACATTGGAATACACATAAGTTGTAAAGTATACAATTGAATACATGTAACTCATATCTATTGAACCATGAATTTATAATGAAAATATGTACACCATCGATTAGAAAGATTTGTATTAACCAAATAGCCATGTAGGCATACATCAATATATGTCAATATAAGTATAAAATACAAGTACAAATTAGCCATATAGGCTTACGAGATTATCGTATAGGCATACAATGTCAAATATATCCAATACAAAATATGTACAAAAATGCCATATAGGCATACAACAAAGGGCTTTGGAATCAAAAGTCATTGCTCTCCATGCTCTCAAAATAAAATCTTGCCCTTTGCTTGTCGATTTGATGGCGATACGTCTGTCACTCATTTATGCTATGGTCGAGGAGTGCTCCTTGTGCTCCTCCTAGGGTTTAGTTTGTGGTCAAGTCTTATCTGTTACAATAAGAAGTAAAGACATTAATATATAGAAATTACATTATAAAAAATGATATATTTAACAAAATAATCACTTACCGCCATCTGATGATCACTCTCCATGAGGGAAATATTCAAATGCCCATGCTAAGGTGTGCTGAAGCCCTATATAAACCATCCAAATAGAAATTAAACTACGAATCAATAATGGTTTGATTTTTTCACTAACTAACATCTATAACAACGAATGTAAATTGAAATTTATTAATTTTCCTCATACCTCCCTTGTTAGAGCCATCAAGAAGTCTATAGTAGATGAAACACCAATCTCCATTGCCATCTAAACATTCAGAGGTGTATCCACTTGCAACATCTAAAAATAAAACAACAAATTATTCAATCACGAAAAATACAATAGCAGTCCACGTCATGGCTGTTGGAAATATGTGTCTCAATCCCACAGGCTGAAACCTCTGAAAGAGCCAAGTCAGTGTGACATCCATATTGTTTGGCCGACTGGCAGTTTAGTAACCTTGTGGTTTGTATAGGTCACTGAGACAATGCTTCTGTCTTGCCGACTGGTGTTGTCCCTGTGACTTGTGGCATTCACTATAACTCTCTGTCGAGTGGAGATCTCTTACCAACTGTTGTTGTCTAAAGGTGATTGGGTAGAATTGTGGCAAAAGAAGTTTTCAGGGAGAGACTTGGATGTTCGGTATGTCTCATATCAACAAAAGAAGTCTCGCCGACTACTTTACTCCTGGAGTATTCGAGGTAACATGGAGGCTTCATTATGAACTCTTGGTGACATATGTTTGTCTCACCGATGCTCATCGGGGTAACATGGAAGCCTCGGTAAGAAGTCTTGTCGACGATTGGTTCTCTTGTCGATAGGTATGAACATTGGTGTAATCTCCTAGCGATAGCTATAAGTCTTTCCGACACTATATGTTTGTTAACGGGTGTCTTCGGTGAGACTCCTAGTGACTAAAGTCTTCGGCGAAAGGTGTCAACATTCAGAGTAACATCTCAACGATAGCCTAAGTCTTGCTGACGAGTGTTCTTTTTGGTATGACTTGAAGGCTCGGTGTGATCTCTTGGTGAATGACGAAGTCTTGCCGATGGAAATGCCAATGTCTATGTGGCTTTGGAACTTCCGTATGATGTCTCATTGAAAACGATGGTCTTGCCAAATAGCGATACAAGTGATGATCATCAGTATGAGGTCTTGGCGACAAGGTGAAGTTTGAGCGACAACTTTTTGAACCTGGTGTAACCTCTTGCCAATAGTGATGACTCTTGGCGATATCAACAGTTAGGTCTTGTGGCATCGGGGAGACACAGTTAGTGTCTCACCGACATGCGACACAGGTTGAACACTTTTGACTGAGTGATGACTATCCTACATGGTTTGTCCTTGACCAATCAGAGAGAAGAATGGGAACCGCTAGCAGTTGGACTATTGCGGCCGTTACTAAGAGGAAGATCGACAGACCAGCGGTGTCATGGATATACACAAAGATTGAAGATTGTGATTAGTTTGATGAATAGTTGGATGAATAGTTTGATGTATGATCAGTGTGAATTCGATTATGAGAGTATTGTAACTTGAATATTCTGAGCAAGGTTGATCATTGTGAATGCTATTGTAAACTAACATCAGAAAGATAAGTTTGATCTCTATGTAATTCTTATTACTATAATACAAAGTGACTTCTCTTGGTGTGGTGAGTTTTTCTCCCATAAGGGTTTTCCCACGTAAATCTAGTGTTCATGTGTGTATGTTTAATTCTCTGTTTTTGCTATTGCTTTCAAGTGTATCTTAATTGGACTATAATTGAAAATTTAAAAGCATCTCTACTTTCTTCCTTAAGGTTTTGACGTTAGGAGAGTTAGTTCCGCACCTTAGCTTTCCTTACAAGTGGTATCAGAGCCTGGCCAGTTGTGTTATCCTTGTGGGTATGTTGGGTTTTTTTTTGAGTCAATTTCTGTTCAGTGGGAGTCTTGTAGAAGTTTGGTAATTTGAATTACAGGTTAAGATGGCAAGCACGTCAGGAAATATTGAAATATTGAAATTCAATGGCAACAATTTTGAGTTGTGGAAACTTAAAATAGAAGATCTGTTGGTTGATCATGATCTTTGGATTGCTGTGTTTGGAATGAAGCCTACAGGCATGAAGCAAGAAGATTGGGACCTTGCAGATAGAAAATCAAAGGGGCTGATAAGGCTCTATTTAGCAGACTCTGTTCTTCTGAATGTTCATGAAGAAAAGACTGCATCTTCCTTGTGGAAAAGACTGGCAGCTATTTATCAGGGCAAGTCCTTGGTGAATAAATTGTTCTTAAGGAAGAAGTTGTACACTTTGAAAATGCAGGAGCGAGGGTCTGTTGCTGATCATTTAAACGCTTTCAACAT
>VDFB02358612.1:0-26210 GCA_007258455.2 Sequoia sempervirens
GGGTTTGCGTTAGCTATTCAGAGTAGTGTTCCATTGCTACCGCTTTCCAATAAGGATGTGCATGCTTTGCATTGTCCTGGAATTAGTTGTTTCAGGTTGCAGCGGTGGCTTGCAATTAAGCGTATAGTTTTACTTTATTAGGGTTTAGCAATAAATCTTGCATGCATTGCAAGGCGTAGTTGAATCAAAGGTGATTTTAGGGTTCCCTACACGCTTCGATGTCTATAAATAAGAGCTTTGCTCATTTCTACTCTTATCGTGGAATCTAGCAGCGCTCGTTCCATGAATAACCCCCCTACGAAACTTGTCTGTTTCCTAGGATTTGTGAAGTTCAAGCACGCAAAAAGAGGTGATTTTCAAGCCACCTCGAAATGCATTCCAAGGTCTCAAACATTCAGTTTGAGCGTCCCCCTATGTTCGCCTCGCGAAGACCTTCAAAACGAGCCCCTTCGCGAAGTCTCACTGTTTGTACTTAGTTAATTGTGAAAAATGCAGTTGCACTGAAAAAGTGCGCCCCTGCTCACAAGCCAAAATTGGCTTAGTATAAAAAGTGTTGGGGCGCTGATTTTCAGCGCCCCTGCATGAAAGTGAATTCTCCAAAATGTAAGAGCGCTAAAAAAGTGCGCTCTTACACTTTTTATCCAGACTTAGTCTTTTTCTTGCCTTGGCGCATTTCTTAATGCTTTTTACATTTTTCGCTCATCGTGCCACTTTTAGTGCCTAAATTAATTGCTCGACTTGAGTTAGGTTTTTGGGTTTCTCATTTACTTAAAAGTGTTTTATTATTTCTTTTTCATTGTTTATGATCTTCAACTTCTTTCCTTCATGCTGGGCAAAATCTTCTCAAGCTGCAAAACACGTTTTTGAGAAATTTGAAGTTCCTCTCAATCAAATTTCGCGTTTTCTCTTGGTAAGTTGTTCTTCTTGCTTTCTCTCCATTCTCCTTCATTATTTTGTACATGTCTTAGGATTTACATATGCATTTTTTATTCTTACCTTCGTTTTCTTCATACATTTTTCTTCTACCATGCGTTTCTCTTTCTTTCCACGGTTTCCTGAATATCTTTCCAGATGTATGGGCGTTTCTTTTTATCCTAATCTCATTGTTTTTCTTTCTTTATGCGTCCATCTTGTGTCCACGCGTTTTCCTTATGCACCCTCATGCAATGGGATGTTCATGGCTCACTTTGGCGTGATTTCTCTCTTCCCACGTTCCTTACTTTTCAAGCATCGCCATGTTCGCTTACCTCTATCACCATTTACATCAATGTATAGTGGCGTAAAGATGTAGGTCTATCCTTCCAAAACGCATGGTAAGAGGGTTCCTTCTCAAAAATACGTTTTGCAAATGATTCACACAAAGAAATTCACGCCTCAAGAGTCGAGCGTTGTTTTTCAACATCATTGCGCATTTTTTACCAAACCTCAAGCTTCACATGCAGTAACATCCAAAATGTGCGCTTATACATTCATTTAGTTCTTCCCAGATACCAATTGCCAACTTTGCAGTGAGAGATGACATGGCGCTGAAAAAGTGCGCCCTAGCATTTTGAAATTTATTCGAACACTGAAAAGTGCAGGAGTGTTGTTTTTCAGCGCCCCTGCATCAAAGCCAGAATCCTTCAAAGTGTAAGAGCGCTGAAAAAGTGCGCCCTTACACTTTTCACAATTTTTTCCCAAAAGTACTTCAAACTTGCAAGCTTCGTTCCGAACCTCGTTCCTTCCTTTTTGTGCATCGTTTTGCGTGCCTTGCCATCCGCTCCACGTCGCTCATCATCGTTGCTCGTTTCACGCATTCCCATGCTATTTAACAACTAATATTTGTTCTGGCTCGACACTTTGCAGTCTCTTTTCAAAGACCTTCAAAGTTGATTGATCAAAGTTTCAGTTGCTCTTGATGACTGCCAGAAAACCTCCATCTTCTTCAAAAGCAAAAGGCAAAATGAAATATAAATATCAAGGTGTTTATCCGCCAACTGTAGTGCTTTCCAAGGTGGAAGAAATAAAAGACACAGAGGTTGGCCATCAAGACTTGGTTGATTTTGCAAAGCAAACTAAGATGAAGCCTCTTCCTGACCCGATGAGAGCAATTGTACACAGTAACCTGCATTTGGTAGCTATGTTTCCTACTGCTGCACACAATACAGAATTTTTCCTTCAAGTGGCATCTCATTACATCAGGGAAAGCAAAAGTGTGATCAATTCTTCTGGGCACGAGATTTTAAGACTCGACCCTGACTTCTTTGACATTGTGTTTAAGGTTCCTCAAATGGAGAAATACATTCATATCTCTATACAAAAAGCACAAGAATTCTTTGACGCTGATCCCAACAAGGCTAAAAACCTAATAAATACTCAATGGTTGAAGAAGCCTAGACAATCTGTTTCCAGATGGCCAAAGGGACTCCTGCGAAGTGATTTCAAAGATGACGTCAAAGATATGATCACACTTTTAAGCAGAGTAAAAGGCTTGCCCGAATCATCCACTTTTCATGATTGGATGTATGAATACATCAGGATTATAAGAAGACAAAAGGTGCACATTGACTAGGGAAAACAGATCAGTAATGAAATACATGAGCAGCTGATCAATGCGCCTTCCACATTGAAATTCTATATGACTTCTTACCTAGTGTATGCAGCAGCTGTAATGAGACAATTTCCAGGTCTATCCACAAAAGGGAATCGGATGCTGGTACCTATGTATAAATTCTTCTATCAACTGGAATTGAAGGAAAGCTTCCATCATTTCAGGCGAGTTATTGATGCTTTCTTCACACCTTTGCTTTTCAATTTTGATCCAGCTCTTGAAAGGAGAAGGGTATCTGATGAGGCCTATAAGGCGGTAAGTAAAGTTGGATGCCTATTTCTTCAATTCCCAACGTTTACTTATTTGAGAGTAGGGTGCTACACTGGCTGCCCTTACATGCTACCACGTTATCTTCGGATAAGTGGGTTCTCATGGAGATGTGCAGACAGCTGATTTCAGTGCATAAAGAACGAAGAAGTAACCACAAGCGTGGATTCAAGTTCCCACTGACAATCGGCACATATACTATCCCAACTGTACAGAAAGCCAAGTCTGTTTATGCTGAAATGCAAATCATGACAATCAAGACCTACAGGTATAGGTTTGATTTTGATTACCGAGATGTCAGAAGGCAATTACAAAAGGGTCATCATCACAAGTACCGCTTTGAAGACATCTGGGCTGATTGTAGAGATGAAGAAGCCATTCGCAAAATGGACTATTGCAGGTTGACTGTTTAGCAAATCAAAGACCTTGATATTGCTGACCTACCAGAGGATTTTACAGATCCTGGCGATATCATGAATGTTGTCTATGATGAACAAGAGGTTTCTAAAAGGCCGTTGCCTGCAATTCAATGGTCTAGGAAAGAAAGTACCAGCATGAGAGAGAGATTGAAGCCAATCCTAGCCAACACTGCAGAATGGTTACATAAGCATGGTTTTGAAATGAAAAGTTTCATAACAGATTCGGAAGGAGAAGAATCTGAAGCAGAAGCTCGCCGACAGCTAGAACTCCACATGAAAAATAAATCAGCGGCTGTTCCCACTTCTTCACGAAGAGGTCCCAGGATCAAGTTTACTGCTGGCAAGAAAGATACCCAGTCCATCCCAGAAGGAGAAACCACATAATCCAATTCATCTCGCTCTAAAGGTAAAAAGTCCATTCCAGAGGAGATAGATTCCGATGAAGAAGGTACTTCCAGTGACCAATCCACTGAAGATGAAGACTCAAAAGAAGCAGACTCCGATGCAGAAGAAGTTTCTGAAAGTGGGCAAGAGTCTGAAGGTGATTCTAAAGGTGAACTAGAATCGGAGAGACAAGAGGGTGATCACCAGGACCTGTGCATGATCAAGAAAGAACTACGTCTTCACCTGAGAATGTAGTTGAGGAAATTCCTAGAACGTCATCGCCTGTGATTTCCAGTGTTCCTCATACCCCTCCAAATTCAAGAACTCCTCCACCTCCTATTCCCTCATCACCCATTCCTACCACATGCATTCCTGCAGTTGAGATATCCACTATTACTGCAACATCAACCCCGCTTGATACTCCCTCAATGACAAGCATTCATACGGTTGATATATTGTCAAGTCCTCCATCATCCATTCCTAGCCTGTCTTCACCAACGTATGATATCACTTCTGAAAATGAATTTAATCGTTTCATGAATGAGTCAATGCGTGATCAGCTCAATGTGCAGTCTACAGGAGCAATGATGACAGACACTTCTCCTATTGTCACAATACCCATGGTAACTTCAGATGTGACAATAACTTCGGAGGTGACAATGACGAAGAGTTGACAGTGAATCCAAAGTTCACACCTCCTTCCTTCCCCCTTGGCTGATATCTCAAGTGACGAAGTGGAAGAAGGAAATGATCTCTCCAGAGGAGAGCTCGACCTCGAAGAGATAGTCCCTCCAAAGGCTAAAGGGAAGAAAAAGGAAAAAGTATACTCAAGGCTGAACGTTGACAAGACTGGCCACAAGTATGCAGAGATTGGCATACCACCGCAAGAAGAAGGAGATGTCAATATGGAGGACTACACGGTAACAAAAGTCCAGCTTGGCAAGGTTACCAATGAAAGTGCAAAAGCAGATGCGCAAGTGACATTGGATATCTTGGCTGGAAGACTGGATAAAATGGAGCAAGCTCGCAATATGTACAAACAGAGGGCAGAGCATTATGCCACTGTTGTAAAGAGACTTGTAGGATCTCCAACTAATGCACAACCGCTGACTGTGGTAAGTATTGAGGACCCAGCTGTCAAGAAAGTTGAGAAGTTCGCCTCCAAAGGCAGGGTGTTGTATGATTTCGTTGAGAAGATCATAGAACATGGTCTCAGATCATAATTGCTGCGGACGAGAAAACTACCTTGTTGGCCAAGCTCACCACAGAGCTTGATAAAGAAAAAAGTGTACTTTCCCAAGAGCGCAGAGATATGGAAAAATGCATGTTGTCATGGTCACGGATGAAGCAGGTAAAGCTCAGTAAATTGGTGGAAGTCGGGTAATTCCTGACAAAGAAAAGTTCATTGAGGTAAGAGAATCCTTGAAACATCAAATTCAAGTAATTCAATCTCTTACGGAAGATCTCCACCAAGTGCAGGAAGATGTCGAAGGGCATCGTGTTATTCTTGAAAAAGGTATCAAGGAGTTACCAAGTCAACTTCTTGAGGAGAATCATATCTTCCTGCCGGCCACAGAAATATCTCAGATCTTCAAGGAAGCCATCATGAAGTTGATTGACAGTTCAGACTTTTCAGAAGCCTCACTGAACGTCATTTGTGATACAAGGCTCACATTGGATAACCTGAAGCGCATCTTGACAGGTGCAAGAAGGTTCACTCATCTGCCATGAGATCGATCATGAGAATTCACACCATTGTGGATTACACCATTGGTCCGGATGAGAAGTTTGTGCAGGAGACCAAGAAGAAATACGAAGACTTCCGCGCCCAAAGCAAGGAAACATGAAGAAGGTTCCTGATCTCCAGTGTTAGACATTTTTGGTGCATCCCTTTATGCATCTTGTAAATATTTCCTGACATCTTATATGTCTTTTTGTAAATTGTAATTGCACCAAGTTCGAAGATGTAATCTTTTGAAAACAAATTACACTTTGACTTTGGTCCAAGTTAGGTGAGATCTCCTTGAATCGCTCACCTAACTTTCCTTGATTTTCTCAATTAGATTCCTAATTTTGCTCCTCCCTCTTTCTATATAATGAGAGGGATTTCTATTGTAAAGTTTATCCTTTAGTATTTTGCAACGAAGTGCTGCCCTTTTTGAAGCAGAATTGTGAAACTTTGTGTTCATACTTTGTGAATGAAATTTGATCAATAAAGAAGAGGATTTCAAACCAGACTTTGTGTTGGATTTGATACTTTTATGAATTGATCTCATTTGGTGGTGATTAGCTTATGGAATCTGAAGGACTCTAAGTAATTCATGTAAACTTTGTGTTACATTCTTTATTTAGATTTTCATTTGTGTTTTGTTTATCTTTGGTTGAATGATCTACAAGACTTTGTGCTTGTAATTATTCATGCTCTTTGGATACTTTGGTTGGATAATCTACAAGACTTTGCGATTGTAATTGTTCATACTGTTCGAGGAATTGCTGCGTCTAAGAAGACTTTGTTCTTCTAACGTGACAAACGACACACTTTTCACGAATCCACCATTGATAAAGCTACAAAACGACTTTGTGCCTTCATGAGCTTTCCCTTTTATTTTACTAGTTTATTGTTAATCCCTTCTGGTACCTCTACGCTTTGCTTTGACAAGATAGAGGTATTGGCATTACTGCTCGTTGTTAGTTTAGAATTATTGTGAATTAAGAACTTCCAACAGTGAAGCATTGTAAACATCTTCCCTGAAAAAAGAGAGAAGGATGAATGTAACACACCCCCCCCAGTTCGTAAGTATTGCGTAAATTTTGTAATTACTTTGTTTGTTTTACTATCGCTTTTGTCAGCAGTAAGAAGGGCGCCTCCCCTTTCTGAGAGGAGAGATTCACATCTCACATAGCTGTGGCTGAAGTCCTAGTTGTGTAATATATTGAAAAGCTGATTACATAATTTTCACCCAACATGTACATAACTTTTGCACGAGAGAGAAATATATGTTGTGCCTACCTTGCCTTCAATATTGCTCATTATGTATCTGTTCATGAGTATTTACTGTTATGATGAATTGTTATGCCACTTGGGTTTCGTGCAATTATGATGGTGAATTCTTGCCTTAGTTAGATATAGTGGCTAGTTTGATCGTAGATTGTATGCATGTCTCGCCTATGCAATTTGTTGTCCTAGTTGGCTATCCTTCATGTTTTGTGTTCAATAAACTTGTTCAGATTGAGCTGATAGATGTGCCACCTTACCTTCAAGTTGAGAATCTGTACTTGTTTATCATGTTGTGTGTGAATAATAAGCCTATTCAGACAAGCAGATAGTCGTGCCACCTTGCCTTCAAGTTGTGAGTTTGTACTCGGTTTATCGTCAGATAATCATTCCCGCTCTGTTTCCTCATGCTCTGAATTCTTGAGGGGATTGGATAGTTTAAGTTACTTAGTTTTGTGTGTTGTAGTTAAGTCTTGCAAAACCAGAAAATACTTAGCTGCAACGTAAAGAGTTTTCTCGAAAGCCTTGTGCCTCTTACAGCTAAGACAAAAAGACAGGATATAGTTTAGTTTATTTCCCTTTTCAAGCACTTTTGTCTACACAACAAGGGAGCCTCCCCTCCTAATTTGAAGAGCACTCATTGTGTAGTGTGCATAGCTGTCCGTACCAACTTGCACTCCAGAGGTGTTAGTTGTTACGCCAACACACATAAACTCAGCTAGGGCAATAATACATCAACTATTGCACCCAATCTGCTAATACTCAGAATTGCAATAATACAACTATTGCAATTAAATCTCCTCAATGAAGAACAAGTAGAAACCCTGGATGGATTCCTCAACACTTCCATCTAGGGTTGATCTTTCAAAACCGAACCTGGTACTCTAGAGTCTTCAAGCCCTCGAGCAATGCAAGCCTCAGCTTCTACCATGCAGGTATGGAAAAATAGAATAAACTCAAGACATAATCATAATGGCTTGCAATCAGCTCCTTATAAAGAATTCTCATTCACCTCCAAGAAGCTTCTAGAATAAAATATTATTTTATTACTTAAGTGACTTTATGATTTATTATTTTATTTAGTCACTTTATTAAATTAATTAAATATAAAGTCATCCTTAAGATATTAATTTATTGGATTAACTTATAAATAATTAATCTAATATTTTATTAAAGTAATCAATTAAGCTATCCTTTTGAAATATCATTAATTTGGACAACTTAACCAATTGAATTAATTAAATCACGATACTCCAATTTGGGGACATGACAATAAAGTCATCCCTTTTGATATTATATTGTATTGGAATAAATTTAATAAATAATTAACTTAATATCTCCTCCAATTCGGGGACATGATATAGTGGGGCCACCCACAACTTCATTGATGCATCCTTCGTGGCAAAGCGGGGTATACCTACATAGGGCTTTGAGGGATTCAATGTTATGGTTGCACATGCGTACAATATGACATGTACACAAAAGGTTCCCTAGTTGAGTGTCACCTTGGGCAATTATATAATCATGTATGATTTTTATGTGGTAGATTTGGGTGATACGAATGCCATCCTAGGTATTCAGTGGCTACATTCGTTGGGAAAATATTAGCAGAACTTTCAAACCATGGAACTTAAGTTCAAAGCAGTGGATGGCCAAAGGGTTGTGCTCAGACATATGGAAATCAGGGCACCAAAAGTAGTGTCAGCTAAAAGAATGGAGAGCATCTTCAAGCACGGTGACATGGCATGGGCAGCAGAATGTCTGGTCACTACTAAGGAGACTCTAGATGAGGATCAGCCATATCACATTGACATCCAAACTCTATTGGGTAAGCATGACAAGGTGTTTGGGGAGATTCCCCGGGGAGACCGTCGGAAAGAGGATTGAGCACACCATTGAGTTGGAGGAGGGGGCCAAGCCTGTCATCACCACCCCCTATCGTCATCCTAAAAAAATCAAGGATGAAATAGATAAAGCAATTAAGGAATTGCTTGACATAGGACACATACGGTCGAGTTCTAGTCCCTTTGCTTCTTCCGTGGTCCTGGTGAAGAAGAAAGATGGGACAATGAGGATGTGCATAGATTATAGGGCTCTCAACAAAAAGACCATCAAGAATAGGTACCCGGTACCCAAGATCAATGAGCTGTTGGATGAGCTACACAGTGTAGTGTATTTTTCTAAGAAAGATCTTTGCTTTGGGTACCATCAAATTAGGGTCAAAGAGCAGGATGTTCATAAGACGACCTTCAGGTGTCACTACGGCCACTATGAGTTCCTAGTCATGCCCTTTAGCTTGACTAACGCACCTGCAACTTTTCAGTCTTGCATGTACCACATTTTCAACAAGCAGATGCACAAATATCTCCTAGGATTCTTTGACGAATTGCTCATTTACAACAAAACTTGGGATGATCATCTTAAGCAATTGGATGAGATGTTGAGTATCATGGAGGAGCAGTATTTGTATGCCAAGGCCACAAAGTGTGAGTTTGGCCTTAAGGAGATACTATATTTGGGGCATGTAATTAATGCACAAAGTGTATAGGTCCACCAGGAGAAGATCCAAGCAATACTTGACTGGCCACCACCTAGGACACTTACAGAGCTGCGAGGGTTCTTTGGGTTGTTTAGTTACTATAGGAATTTCATCAGAGGGTTTTCTCAGTTGGGGGAACCATTGACAGACCTTACAAAAAAGGGAGCATTCAGTTGGTTTAAGGAGGCACAACAAGCTTTTGACAAGCTCGAGGAGGTGATGAGCACTTGCCTTGTGTTGGCACTTCTTGATTTCACACAACCATTTGTCCTCGAGTGTGATGCATCTGGGGAGGGTATAGGTGCGATACTAATGCAGAATAGGCACCCTATTGCTTTTGAGAGCCGCAAGTTGAGAGGAACTGAGAAAATTTACTCCATCTATGATAAGGAGATGCTCACCATAATGCATGCATTGGAGAAGTTCAGACAATATTTGGTTGGGGATAAGTTTGTGGTGAGGACCAACCACAACAGTCTCAGGTATTTCTTGGAGAAGAACTTAGATGAGAGGCAACAGAAGTGGGTCAGTAAAATACAGGCTTACGACTTTGACATAGAGTATATGAAGGGAAAAAAGAATGTTGTTGCAAATGCCCTTTTCCGAAAACCAACATCTTGCTCACTCACAGAAATTTCAACAGATTGGAAATCTCATCTTTTGGTAGAGTACTCCAAGAACAAGTTTGAATGTGAGGTGATGGATGGATAGGAACAGGATGACCGAAACAGAGTTGTGGATGATATCATTTTCTATAAGGGTAGGTTCTAAATGGTGCCAGAATCGAAAATGAAGAAAAATATTCTGCAGGCTTCACATGATACTCCCTTAGCAGGCCATCGGGGCTACTTCAAAACATATAGCCAGGTCAAAGAGAGGTTCTCTTGGAAAGGCCTCAAGGAGGATGTATTGAGATATATCAAGAAGTGTTTGATGTGCCAACAAAAAAAGTCAAACATTCACATTCGACAGGTCTACTGCAGCCTTTACCCATTCCAAAGCAGAAGTGGGAAAGCATTTCCATGGATTTCATCATTGGTCTACCCAAGGTTCATGGTAGGGACTACATATATGTGGTTGTGGATCATTTGACGAAATACACTCACTTCTTTGCTATATCTTCGAAGTACAAGGCGCCTCAAGTGGCCAAATTGTTCTTCAATGGGGTTTTCAGGTTGCATGGAATACCAAGATTTATAGTGAATGACAAATACAACAAGTTCCTGAGTGATTTTTGGTAGGAGCTATTCAGGTTGGCAGGGACAGAGTTAACTCTGAGCACAAGGTATCACCCTCAGACAGATGGGAAGACTAAAATAGTGAACAAGTGGATTGAGGGTTACTTGTGTAATTACATTTCAGGACAACAGAGATCGTGGGTTACGTGGTTGCACCTGGGTGAACACTGTTATAACACCACTTATGACATGTCGATTGGGATGTCACCCTTTCGAGCATTGTATGGGTATGATGCACCATTCTTTATGGACTTGGCTTTTGGGGAGAGCAGAGCTCATAAAGCTAAGGATTGGATTCAGGAGAGTCAGGATATTTTGAAGGCTCTCAAGGATAATTTGCAAATAGCTCAGAATTAGCAGAAGACTTATGCAGGCATAGGGTTGAGTGAAGTCGGGGACTTGGTTTTCCTTTGTTTGCAACCCTACAGATAGTGTTCATTGGAGAAGAGCGGTGTAGAGAAGCTCAAGCCTCGATTTTATGGACCTTACAGGATCATTAGATGTGTTGGGGAGGTAGCCTATGAGTTGGAACTGTCGAAGAGCAATAAGATTCATAATGTGTTTCTCTTTCATGCCTCAAGAAGGCACTTGGATAGTACGTTACTTCATCTTCAGAGTTGCCTCCACTAGATGAGGAGGGGCAATTGGTTTTGGTGCCTGAGGAGATAGTGGATACCAGGGAGAGGCAGTTGAGAAACAAAGTGGTTAAGGAATTCTTGGTTAGATGGAGAGACTTGCCAGCGGAGGATGCCACTTGGGAAGGACAACAGATTTTGTAGCATCCCAATTTGCAATTGCTTATGGCAAGCAATTTCAGGAAGGGAGGACTGTAATGTCCCCTTAACAACAACCACTCAGGAGTATCACTTAGCCTTTATCATTCCCAAAGGCTAAAGGTGAAATAAGGGAATAATATTAAATTAATTATTTATAAAGTTATCTAAATAAATTAAATCATAAAGGTAACTTTATTTTTAATTAATTTAATTAAAGTGACTCAAATAAAAGAATAAATATTATAAAGTCATAGTATTAATATTTTTAAAGTGACTTAAGTGAAAAATAAAATATTATAATGTAACTTTAAGGAATATTAAAATATTCTTCTCGAAGCAAGGTGAAGATTCCTTTTAGATCTTTCTAGAAGTACAAGGAGTTCTTTAAAAAGGCAAGAAGGAGCTCATTTCTCTTAGGCTTGAAGTTATTTTCTTCTTTCATTGGAGAGCTTTTCTGATGCTTCTTTGGTCTATGGGTTTGAAGACCCTAGGGCACCAGTTTTGTTATCTACTAAGCCTTTCGTGAAGTAAAAATTTCTTAATTTTACACCAAACAAATAAAGATAACAAGTAAATACCCCTTGCAATAAAAAATTTATTTTCTTTTTCTTGAAAACATCACAACATGATACAATATATTTCAACAAATAATCTTTTCCTTTACAGATAAACATCAAAGTAAGAAGACATACAAGTATAAACATAGCTCATGGAGCTTTTGAACAAATAGTAGTAAGAAGGTCCATGTAGAAACCCTAGTTTCCCCTGTTTCCTGAATCTGACTGTTTTTTGTTTGTTTTTGAGATTTTTGTTTTTTTGGAGTTTTTGCATAAATATTGAAAATGGCGATTTTGCAATAAAATAATATAAAATCTAAATAAATTCTTACAACTCCGGAAATGACAGAATCTATTGCAAATACTGATGCCAGACTATTATTTAATCTTCTAAAATGATTACAATGAAGATCCAATTACACGCAAATAAAAAGGCAATGATATTTTATTGAAAACCTGGAAATCGCAGCAATAAATGATCTTCTGAAGATGGTACGGTTGAGATGAATGAACACTTCTTCCTCTGTCCAATGCCTGTAGATGATGCCAGAGAAATAGGTGCCTCCAGATATGCAGTCTGACTGGCAAAAATGATGGCAATTTGCTCAATAAGGAAAAGTACGGCCCTTTTGAATGGTACAGCCTGACAGATGGTACGGCTGCAGCAGCAGCAATGAATGCAAAGTACGGCTCTCTTTAAACCTCCAGAATATCAATAAAAAAAGATGTCTCAATGTTAGAACCCTTTTGGAATAGATATAGGCTAAAAACCCTGAGATACAATCAACCGTGAAGCTCTGTAATTTCTTCTGAATGAAGAAATCTCTTTCCTGGCAATAAATCAGATGATATCTCACACCCTCTGAATTGCTTTCACTGGAGATGGCTCGTTCCCCAATGCTCTGAGACTGAAACCATTAGCTTTCGTGCTCTGGTCAAGACTTGATCAATTTTCAATTCACAATAACCTTATGGCTCGAATTCCAATGAAAATGCCTTATACTCATGAAAAGTGCGAATTCCTTAAAGATAGGGATCATTAAATGTGATGAGCCTAGCCTAAGCTGACTCAAAAACTCTTCTTTGTTCCCTTGAAATTTCGTCAAAACAATTCGAAGGCAAACTTCCAGCTTGCTGGTCTAAGTTATCAGTCTGATATGTTCTTTGGAAAACGATTATTAAATGCTTCCAATGTTTGAAAAACAACTCTACTATGCATTTATTAACACCTAAGAGCAATTATGATTTTTCCTAATCAGCTACAATGTCTATCAATGACTTCTAAGTGAAAAACTTGCACCTACAGCCACTTGACATTATGTCAAACAGTTGGTATGCATATTGAAAATGATTATTTCTGGGTGTGTAGTAATGCTGGAAGTGTTCTATGATATTCTTGTTGCAATATAGAAGTGGTAGAACAATGATAAGGACTTGCAACTAATGACTACTTGCAAATATATAAATCTGATTACAATTTTCTGAGATTGCAATGTGCTAGGATGCAAATATAATGACTGTCTTTTTATATCAGAACTTGCCACACTCTTATCATGTTCATAAACAACAAATGGGTGACAATAAATCAACAATATCTATCCCAGCAATGAATGCAATGTATTTATAACAATACAAATAATAGGAACCTGAATTCTCATTGCAGTTGATACTAAGCCTTTGAGCCTCCAATACAATCTGGAAATGACATTCTAGGGCAGCGCCTAGGTCTCCTCAACCCCTACGATGCATGCAAATGTTAATGTATTTTTTCTGATTTTTATTTGCCTTCCAAGACTGAAATCGCCCCTGCTCCAGGGCTGCGCCTTATTGACAAATCGCAGCTCTATGCTTTGACAAAAATCTGGAAAAGGTCTTCAATTGATTGTCTCCATCAATACCAAATCTGGAAGCATTTTACTGTTCACGAGCACTGTAGCGAATCACTGTTCACGCGCACTGTTCATGCGCACTATTCACGCGTACTATAGCAAAAACACTGTTCACGCGCACTATTCACACGTACTGTAGCAAAAGCACTGTTCACGCGTACTGTAGCAAAAGCACTGTTCACGCGTACTGTAGCAGCCAACACAAAGCTTGGAAACTGATCGTTAATGGCTGCCAACGATGAATCTTTGGGTCTGCACTTGAAAGACCTTCAATAATCTTCATACCCTAAATAAAATCTTCACCTTTAAGCACAAATAGAACTTCTGGATGAAGCTCTCCTGAATGCCAAATTCAATGGATATTTCACCACCTCAAATGGCTGCAACACTAAAGAGTTTATCGTTCTTTAATGGCTTGAGAGACAGAAACCCTAGGCTTCTCCTTCTCAGAGAAATTCTCATCAAAACAAATGCTCAATCAAATAATCATATTCTCCCAGTTCGATTTGTCCTTGCTGAGAATATATACTGCCCTTTGAAAAATTCGACCCAACTCCTTTAAAATAATCATTTAAATTAAATGATTTAATTCGCACTTTAGAGCTTAGGAGAAATCATTAATTATTGGCGTCCATATTTTAATGAATATAAAATACTCATTAAGTCACATTTAATAATTTATTATAAAGTACAATAAATACTTTATAATTAAGCCAAATAATTAAATATTTAAATATTTCAATAAAGTGACTTTAATATAAAGTCAAATTATTAAATATTTAATAATTCATTAAATACTCCTTATTTCTCCGTCTGATCATCAACTGAACTGGTCGATTCGAAATGAATGGTTGAACCAAAAGCCCTGCCCAAGGCCACGCACTGACCTAACTTTCTAAAAATAGAAAGTTCCTGAAAATGCACTCTGGAAGATTCTGCGAAGGCCCAACCTGACACAACTGCGAAACTGGAGCTACCAAACACTGAGTAACTGCCCCAGATGATCCTCTGCACTCTCCTGCCAGCCTACGAGGATCGAATAATAGGCTAACCTCCTCGACAAACAGTGTCAGCTAAAATGGGGACATGACATTAAAATAATTTGAACTTTTCTTTTTATTAATTCCATAGTCTCCAATGAAATTTTAATTATAAAATATAATCTCAAATGGCCCCTTCCCATGTTGGGCGACCCCTTCAGCCAAAATCACTTAAGTTATAATATTTGAAATATTATAACTTTATATTATAAGCTCCAATAATTAATATTTAATTAAATCAATTAAATATTAATATCTCTCTCAATATTTACCCGATGCACGAACCGTCTGAAGCTGACGACTAAGGAAGTGATTCTGCACGTGATCAATCCATACTGCTAAAAATAGCAGGGGTCCCTCGCTGAGTGCCAGATACTGCTAAAAATAGCAACTCAGGCTAAAAGTTCCAACGGAGTCCAACGAAGCCAACCGGACAAATACCGACAACCTAAGTCGGTTAAGCCCTCCGCTAAGACCCTATCCATCCTATCACCAATGCAGGGTCGAGATAATAGGCTAATCCAGTGCTCTTGAGAGATGTCAACTAGAAGGGGACATGACAGTCCGCCCCTCCTGAAATTGCTTGTCCTCAAGCAATCTCAACTCCGGATGCTGCAGAATATCCTCGCTCTCCCATGTAGCATCCTCCATAGGCAAATCTCTCCATTTCACTAGATATTCCCTAATAGTCCTCCTACGCAACTGTCTCTCTCTGTACTCCAGGATAGACTCAGGTACTAGAATCAACTTTCCCTCATCATCGAAGGGAGGTAGAACTGCAGATGGTACCACATGGTGTCCCAACGCCTTCTTGAGACGTGATACATGAAAAACATTGTGTACCCTGCTCTCTGCCGGAAGCTCAAGCTCATAAGCCACCTCTCCAACACGCCGATCCCCGAAGGACCGTAATACTGGCTTAAGCTCTCACCTACCTTCCTGAGTAGACCCAATGTATTAAAAAGATAAGATAAACCATGTCACCCACTAAAAATGCCTCCTCGGCCCTCTTCCTCGACCAAGAGATAATCGCTTTTTACACTTTTGTGCCTATATATTTTCCTTTGGAGAGTCCTCATATCCCGACTTCCCCGCAACAAGTCTCCAAAGACTGCACTTCTAATTGCCACTCAAGTAGCAACTTAAAATCGCTCTGCAACTGCATAACGCCATGAAGCAGACATCCTCAATGGTCATATGGAATGTCGAGTTATAACAATACTCACACAAATGAATCCATTTGATCCACGCCTTCTGCTGCCCTGCAATATAATTTCTGAGGTAACCTTCCACCCACTTATTTACTATCTCCGTCTGCCCATCTGTCTGCGGGTGGTAACTGGTGCTCGGTGTAAGCTCGGTTCCATAGAGTCTGAATACCTCCTTCCAGAAGTGACTCAAGAACCGACTATCTCTGTCGCTCACAATGCTCTGAGGCAATCCATGCAGTCTGAATACCTCACGAAAGAAGACCTCTGCTACCTGTGTAGCTGTGTAGGTAGTGGTAATCGGAAAGAAGTGAGCATACCGCTAGCCGACCAATAACCACATATATGCGGTCCTGGGCCCTTGGCTTTTAGGCAAAGCCCTCAAAATGAAAGTCCATCGACAGCATTCCCACTTCCCGCCGTGAATCGAAGTGGCTGCAACAACCGTCAAAGCATGTTCTCCTCGCTTTGTTCGCCGACAAACGTGGCACTTCACGACGCATTGAAGGTCTAAGTCCTTTCAGCGTGAATCTCTCCAGATTCCGTCTCTGTAGGTTTGAAATACCCGATGTCCTCAATGTAGGCACGGCCAGAAAGCGCCTTCGCATGACAATGTTCTTCACCCCTGAACCTGGGATCAAATAAATCATGTTCTTGTAAATGATCAAGTCATTCACAAGCGTGTACCTGGTATCAATCGTCGATCCCTCAACAATGCTGGAGGCCCAAGTATCCTTGGCATACTCTGCCACAATCATATGCCTCCAATCCTCTAAAATGCGAACCATAGAGCTCAAATGAGGCTTGCGTGAAAGAGCATCAGCTACTACGTTCTGTGTACCTTTGATATATGAAAGTCATAGGCCTACAATTTACTAACCCACTTCTGCTGACGATCATTGAGATCCTCAGCTACCTAAGAAGTGTCCAAACTCATATAATGGGCTTTGGATGCAAAATTTGCTGCTTAACAAAGATATCGCCCAAATTTCTGCTAAGGCATGCATTGCTTGTGCATCTCCTTATCGTAAATGTTGTAAAGTCTCTTCGCCCCGAAGCTTACGCGCTTATATAGCCAATAGGGTGCTTGTCCCGTATAAGCACCGCACTAATGCTCCCCCCACCGATGTATCGCGATCAAGCTCGTACTAAAGTCGTAGTGCCAAATATCAGGGTATGTAGTCATCAACTCTTAAATTCATAAACACTCCTCGTGCCTCGAGTCCAAATAAATGCACCCTTCTTCAAGAATCTGTCATAGGCTGCATGTCGCGGAATAACCATTCACAAATTCAAGTGATAGAACCCACACAAACTCAGAAACCCTCTCTAATCAGGTCGCTGGTCGTGAAAATAAATAATAGCATCGGATCTTTCGTGATCCATCCCGCGATTTGCACCGAGCATGTATTCCAACATGGGCCACCTCGGGTCATTCTAATCACATTTGGATTCCTTGGCGTACAAGTACTCCCTCTCAAGAATACTCAACACGGTCTCTGGGTGAGCCAAATGCTCCTGCCAAGTCCTGCTGTAAATAAGGATATCATCGAAAAAGACCAATACGAATCTCCTCAGCTATGAATGAAAAACCCTGTTCATCGTGGAATGAAATGTAGCTGGTGCATTAGTGAGCCCAAATGGCATCACTACAAACTCAAAGTGCCCACAATGACAACGGAAGGCAGTCTTCCCGATGTCCTGCTCATGAACCCTGATCTGATGATATCCTGACCTTAAGTCGATTTTAGTGAAGTAACATGCACCATGGAGCTCATCAATAAGCTCGTCTATACAAGGTATTGGATACCTGTTTTTCATAGTCCTCTTATTCAGGACTCTGTAGTCAATGCACATGCGTAAGGTGCCATCCTTCTTCTTTACCAAAACAACTGAAGAAGTGAATGGTGATTTGCTAGGTCGAATGTGACCTATAGCAAGTAACTCCTTGATCGTTTTCTCGATCTCATCTTTCAGCCGTTTAGGATGTCTATAGGGCGTAATCATAACGGGCTTAGCCTCCCTCGAGCTCAATAATACGCGAATGCCCCCGCCACCGAGGTATCCCCGAGGAATACCGAATACCTTATCATGCTGAATTTTCAACCGCTATATGCCCGACATATTCTTCAAGGTTCCTCCCGTGAGTAGGTGCTTACCGTGCACATCGCAGCTCCACACTCTACCCGTCGCGATGCATGAGCCTCTCCATCCCACGAAAAAGAAATTTTTTGTTTTGATGTTGTCGGCCCCACTTGCTTTTAGCTATGTGTCTTCCCATCAACTTCAAAATAGATCTCCATGTCCTTGAGATGAAGAGTGACTTCCTCAAGTGAAGAAAGCCACTTCATGCCCAAGACCAAATCAATGTCTCCCATGTTAACTACGTAGTAATCAGCCTTGAACTCATAATTGTTCAAGCGTAAAGGGAGATCCTTAATCATGCGTTCACACCTCAAAGTGTATCCATCAGCCACTTTAACCCTAATGCCCTCGAACTCCTCAGTGATGAGTCCGCATTTCTCAACAAATCTAGCATCTATAAAATTGTGTGTGGCTCCTGTATCAAGAAGGGTAATGACCCTCTGTCCTGCCAACACTCCACGAATCTTGAAATAGCCCTCCTGCTGAATGCTAGATAAGCGTGCCTCCTGTATCTGAAGCTCTGACTCTGTCTCTGCCTTAGGCTCTGAAGCCTCTTGCTCTGACTCCTCAGAACTCTCCTGCTGTTCGGAATTCTCTGACTCCGAATCCTCATAATACGCCCACATCACTCGATTTGCCTTGCCCTTAGGCCTCAAAGGACAATCGTGATTGGCGTCATAGGGACCTTTGCAGTAGAAGCAAAACTTCTTCCTGCGTAGATCATTAAGGGCCTCTCGATCCAAAGGTGGTGCTGCTGATTTACCCTTTGAATCATTCTTGAAATCTGATTTCTCTTTGTTAAAATCAGACTTCTCTCTGTTTCTGTTAAAGCCCTTATTGTCCCTAAAAGAAGACGAACCTCTGGAGTTGAATCTACTGGAAGGTGCTGCCAACTCCATACTACGTGCCTTCTTCATCACTTCCTATAATGAAGGAGGATCAAAGGCTTTGATCCAGCCTCTCAATGGTTCCGTCAATCCCTCCATGAAGAGCACTACTAATCGTCTCTCTGAAATATTCGGAACCATAACTGATAACTTCTGAAAGTCACCCATATAAGACTCCAAGCTGCCACTCTGTCTCAACTGAGCCAAGTCTCTAAAGTAGGATTCTGGATCCTTCCTGTCAAACCGTTCCACCAACCTGTCAACAAACTCCTGGTATGATGTGATCCGGTCATGCTATAGTGTCACCATCCCGTGGTGCCACTAGTCGTAAGCTACTCCCTCCAGATGTAATGTCGCATATCTGATAGCATCTCTCTCAGCCATCGGACGCAATGTAAGGAACGTGTCCAACTTACTAATCCAGGCCTGAGCTGTGACCTTACCACTACCATCGAACATCGCTAGATTGAGCCTGTTTGTAGCATGTTTCAGATCATTGTTATGATATCTAGGTCTCCAATCCTGTCGACCTCTGTGATTAACTCTCCTCTGTGTAACAAATCTGTCAAAGGAAATCCTCTCTCTGACATCAGGTGGTACTAACTCCCACTCCTCGTTCGCTGCCATAAGTGTATCTGCGAACAACTCCTCGTGCTCCTCACCTGCAATAGCCTCTTCGGGCTCCTGTCTTGCAAAAGTAGGCCTAGTGGGCCTATCTGCTGTCCGTGAAACAGTCCTGGGTGCTCTCCGAGATCCTGCATCACTCCTATTTTCCTCACGCTGAGGTGACGGTCTCCTCTGTGTACCCAACCTCTGGATGGCTACTGTCAACTGCTGTAGCACATCGTTGGACTGCCGTTGACCTGCTCGTAAGTCTCTGAGAGTGTCTAAAACCTCTGCATCGTCCTGATCTCTGGGATTATGAGGAATCTCTGTTCTAGGAATATTTGTTCTATCACCCATGTTTTCTGGCCGGCTGATCAACCCCCGCTGGCTCACAATCAAGGCTCGTCATGTGTAATACCTATGAGACTCCACTATAGGGTCGGGTGATAAGACCGGGCGAACTCCCCGGATGGCAGGATTTAGTTTCCATACCATCAGAGAAACTCCTAGTTTCCCTTGTTCCCGGACCGGGATCGAAAGCCAGCGTCGCCGTTTTGATTTCTTCATTTCGCCATTCTGCACAAAATAATGAAATCCCAACTCGGCAACCCAAAACGGACGCACCGGCTGCCGATGATGCCACTGTCTTAACTTCTAAACGACAACATCCACGCGGCATGCACGATAATGGCCGAAACCGGAAACGCAGCCACAAAACGATCCACATAAAACGTCGATGAATCTGAACACTTTCCTCTGGCTCCACGTCCCCAGATGATGCCAGAGAAATAGGCGCCTCCAGATATGCAGTCTGACTGGCAAAAATGATGGCGATTTGCTCAATAAGAAAAAATACGGCCCTTTTGAATGGTACGGCCTAACAGATGGTACGGCTGCAGCAGCAGCAATGAATGCAAAGTACGGCTCTCTTTAAACCTCCAGAATATCAATAAAAAAGACGTCTCAATGTTAGAACCCTTCTGGAATAGATATAGGCTAAAAACCCTGAGATACAATCAACCGTGAAGCTCTGTAATTTCTTTTGAATGAAGAAATCTCTTTCCTGGCAATAAATCAGATGATATCTCACACCCTCTGAATTGCTTTCACTGGAGATGGCTCGTTCCCCAATGCTCTGACAAAACCCGCTCTCGCGTTCTGCAAGACTGATCACCTCACCAATAACTTTATGGTCAATTCCACCGAAAATGCCCATACTCATGAAAGTGCGTAATTCTTAAAGATAGGGATCATTAAAATAATTTGAACTTTTCTTTTGATACCCATAGTCTCCATGAAATTTAATTTCTATGTAAAATAATTCCCAAATTTGTATTCCTCCCAGTTAAATACCCCTTTCCCAATCACTTAAGTTATAATTATTTGTTATTATAACTTTATATTATAAGTTTCCAGCCTACTCGAATACTAATTAAATCAATTAAATATTATCTCTCTAATATTTACCCGATGCACGAACCGTCTGAAGCTGACGACTAAAGAAGTGATTCTGCACGTGATCAATCCATACTGCTAAAAATAGCAGGGTCCCTCGCTGAGTGCCAGATACTGCTAAAAATAGCAACTCAGGCTAAAAGTGTCTGAATGAGCCCGAACGAAAGCCAACTGATCAAATACTGACAACTAAAGCTGAGCCAAGCTCCGTCAAGACCCTCTATCCATCCTATCAGCCTACGAGGGTCGCATAATAGGCTAATCCTGTGCTCTGAGAGATGTCAACTAGAAGGGGACATGACAGTCCAGGAATCCGTCCTTTCAAATCTTGGTACTTCCGTAGCCTGTTGTGGAGGAGAAGCATCACTTGGGCGCTTTTCCGCCAACCACAGACTTATAATGCGGTCCCTTGCACATCTATCATTCAATAGATGGCCCTCCCTTCGACAAAGAGATCAGTAGAGTAACTGATATTGTTAACCAACTAAGCATGGTGTTGTGTTCTACATAATTAGATCCTTTGCAATACGGCAACTCTTGAACTAGCATGTAATACAGGATCATGGTGAACTAACAGTGTAATCATCACACAGTCTAAGTGGATGTTTGTACATTGCACTACTTTGGCCAAAGTGTTTCATTCAGTATTTCTACTGAAGGTCATCTATCACATACACTATTCAAGGACGATTTGACTTAGGGCTATCTTACACTACGCATAGGTTTGTCCTCAAATGGATAATCTGTACCCCAGACATCCTACAACATACTAAAATACTAGAAATGAATCAACATAACAAATACTTCACAAGTTCCCTCCCATACTGGAATCTTTATCCTAGGAGTACTGCAAGCTCTTTTGAGTTAACCTAATAACTTAGCTATTGAACTTTACTTGACTCGTGCCTTCATTTCAATCCTAGTACATAGTAACTAATGCAACCGGTATTTTCCTTATATGGAGATCATACAAACAATGCAAAATACAACTAGAATGCATCTTTTATCTTTAATCATTTCACTTCCTATGCATAGACAGTAAATACAATTCAAGAAGTATTAAATGGATAACCATAGAAATAGATAGTAGAAGAATATCCCATGCTTGTGATTTGCTTTTCCTCAAAATGTTCATAACACAGCCTTCACTTTTGACCAATCGAACAAGTTCCAGCACCACAGATAATTGACAGCTCCCTCTCTGATTTCACTCTTCCTCACTCAGAAAATAAATATACAGAACTGGTAAAACACAAAAGTATTTAATCAATACGTGTATGTTTTGGTATAATATGCCTTCTCTAATGGATACTCAGAAATGGTGGAAGCTGATATTTACTTACAACTGGGAAATGTATGATACTCAAGATATCTCAAAAATGAAAGAGGGAATTACGAATTCAATCTTGAATCACAGTGAAAAGAGTACAATAAGAATGCATAAGTACGAATGAATACGAATGAGGTAGGTTGGGCGACTATTTATAGAGCCCAACCTCCCTTTTGTTTTGGCATGTGGTTTGCCACCACAACTGTTAAACATTTTCAAACTGGAGGTGGCGCTAGTTCCCTGCCATACTCAACATATAAATTGGTGAATCATTCTCCAGCAATTGACAACATTTTGAAGACTAATTCCAAGAACATGGAGAAATTGTGCCAATCGACACCTACAAAATTATTCTCAGATGTGGCGCCAATTTCATATTATGGCGGGTTAAGATAATCACAGAGAAAAATTCATTTGATGAATTATGTACACAGCCTATTTTCTAGACTAAATCGACAGAGCTTCCAACTGCGTTGAATTTGTTCATTGCCATAAGCTTGGTCAAAAACGCATTTACATCTGCGTGTATTTTTTTCCAGGGTGCACGACTTCTTCAAGCGCCGTATTGAATTTAAATTCCGTTTCACAGTTAATCGATACGTTATATCAGTTCTAAAATATTTTGATTCAATGCTCAAAAGATAACCCTCAAAAATATTTCGTTTTCCATAGTTTGAAAGATAAATAATCAATTGATTTGGAAATAAATCGATTTCCATAGTTGAATGATAAATATTCAATTGAATAGGAAATAATCCAATTTCCATACATGAATGATAATTATTCAATTGAATAGGAAATAATTCGATTTCCATTAATTATATTTTAATCATATATTTTATTATATATATAATTATAATTCATAATTAATATACATATATGTATATATATATAATTTAAATACCTTAGTATAATATATATATATATGTGTATTAATTTCACTATAATATATATATATAATATTAATATATATATTTACATATGTTGGGTGAAAATTATGTATTCATCTTTTCAATAGATTACACAACCTAGACTTCAGCCACAACTATGTGAGATATAATCTCTCCTCTCAGAAAGGGGAGGCGCCCTTCTTACTGCTAATAGAAACTACGGTAAAACTAAGTGTCATGTCCCCTTCTAGTTGACATCTCTCAAAGCACTTGATTAGCCTATTATGCGACCCTCGAGGCTGATAGGATGGATAGAGGGTCTTGATGGAGCTTGGCTTGGCTTCGGTTGTCAGATTTTGACCAGTTGGCTTTCGTTCGAGTTCATTTGGATACCGTTTACCTGAGTTGCTATTTTTAGCAGTATTTGGCACTCAGAGAGGCACCCTTGCTATTTTTAGCAGTACAGTTTGATCAAGTGCAGAATCACTCCCTGGTTTGCCAGCTTCAGACGGTTCGTGCATCGGACATTTCTTGAGGGAGTTATTAATATTTGATTGATTAATTAAATATTAATTAAATGGAGCATATAATATAAAGTTATAATATTTTAATATTATAACTTAAGTGAAATATTGAAGGGGTCGCCCATCATGGAAGGGGCCATTTTTAATTGTAATTTATAATTAAAAATGCGCTTGAAGACTATTGAAAAATTAAACAAGAAAAGTTTGAATTATTTTAATGATGCCTTTTTGAACGAATTCGCACTTTTCAAAGAGTATAAGGCTTTGCTTTGGAAATCGAGCCATTATGTTATTGAATATTGAAATTGATCAAGTCTTCAACCAGAGCACGGAAGCCAAGGGTTTCAGTCTCAGAGCATTGGGGAACGAGCCATCTCTAGTGAAAGCAATTCAGAGGTTGTGAAATATCATCCGATTTATTGCCAGGCAGAGAGATAACTTTATACAGAAGTTATCAATGAACGTTCACAGATCATTTACCTTCAGAGTTTTTGTTAGGGTTTCATCCAGAAGGCATTCTTCAAACTAAGGCGCATTATATTCTTAAGTCTGGACATTGATTTCAAAAGGCCGTACCATTGTACTTGCTGCTGTGACAGGGCCGTACCACTGCTGCAGGCCGTACTTCTTCAGCTTCAAGCCGTACTCATACCTTGTGCAAATCGCCTATGCTTTTGGACTTTGGTCTTCATTCTTGGTGGCACCTCAGCATCTGGATCATTTTGCAATCATTTGACAGAGGGAGAAGAGCAAGTTTATGACAGCCGTACCATCTCAAGCAATTTATCAACTTGCTGCAAATACCAGGTTTTCATAAAAATATCATTGCCTTTTTGATTGCATGTTATTGGATCTTAATTGTAATCATTCCAAAAGATAAATAAATGGTTTGGTATCAGTATTCTCAATAGTTTTTTATCCATTCCAGAGTTGAATGAATTAATTTGAATTTATTATCAATTTCTTGCACAAATCGCATTCTTTCATATATGCTCAAAAATCACAAAAAAACCAAAAACCTTCAAAAACAATAAAAACAGTCAGATTTCAGAGATAGTGGAAACAAGGGTTTCTACACTAAGTATTTAAGCAATGTACACTACACTTACAAAATGGTGGGGTGTGTCACATTCATGCTTCTCTCTTTTTTCAGAGAAGATGTCTTACAATGCTTCACGGTTTGAAGTTCTGATTCAAGATAACTTTAAACCAAAAACGAGCAGTAATGCCAATACCTCTATCTTGTCAAAGCAAAGCGTAGAGATACCAGGTATGATAATTGTTATCACCTGAAGTTGCACCCTTGCTGAACCTGATGTTCAACACCTCAATGTAACATGAGAAGACCTCCAAAGTTGTGGGTCACTTGTAGACAGAGGTCAACCTCCGGAGAAGGCCGGATTCCTTTGGTGTCACCTAAAACTACTAATTCTTTGAAGGGAAAGGGAGAAAGAATACATAAGAATAAAACTAAACTATGGTGATACACCGAACGTTACTTGGATTTGAAACCAGACTTCATACACTTGCTTGCAATGACTGAAGATAAATTTGCACAACTTACTTCCGCATATATTTGCAAAAGTGTTTCACAAACAGGTCTTGGTGCTAAGATTCGTAGAAGGAAACTTAATTTCACATCTAGAATTAATTGCATCTTTTGACACAATTTGTGACCTCACTAAAAGCTTGATCAATCAGCTGACTGAACACAAAAATTCAAAGAGAAAGTAGGCAAGAGCTTCAAATCAATAACAATCAAGGTCTTTACTAAATTTCATCTCCAAAATTGAGTTACAAAAGTTTTTTGCTAATCTGAGAGAGGACTGTAGAAGTCACAGACTTCAGAAAAGCATCCAGGAGAACTCTAGAACTGTTTCAAAGAGGCAAAAAAATGCCTTATATACAAAAGAGTGTCGGCCCCTTAGGGGCTTACAAAATATCAAGCCTCGGGATAGATCTCCCTTAGATCTTTTCACATAGTTAATGTTGCGTTTGATTGAATCCTTGCTGTCCATGTCAGTGAAGAGACAATCCCCGGAGAAGCCCCTAGATCTTTCGCAGCTACCGCATTCATTTCTGGTCCCCGTGTCCTCCTTTGAATCCCCTGTCGAGCTGCTTTGAATGCCTCAGAGCCAATCCACGTCGATTTCACTTTGTTGATCTTCCTGGCACCTGGTTCTGCTACCAACAATTCACTCGTAGCTCTCCCTGATTGGCTGGGCACATTCCACATGGATTCCCCTATGGTCGAAAACTTGTTCAGTCCGAATCGCATCTCGGCGAGACACTGTAAGTGTCTCACCGATGCGATTATGCCCCTCTGCAGCTATCGACATATCATGGAACTGTCGATAAGAGTTCTTAGCGAGCCCAAAAGTCATGCCGATATCGCCTTTGTTATCGCCCAGAATATCGGCAAGACATCTTGCTTTCGGCAAGACGTTACAACGAGCCCCTTGGAGTCACAC
>VDFB02358613.1:0-19063 GCA_007258455.2 Sequoia sempervirens
TTTTCCTGTATTTGTAATTTGCTTCATTGGCTTGATACAGTGTGATGCATTTTGAGACTATATATATTGATTGCTTAGTTTTTCTTGAACAATATATTTCTTATTCAGTGGCTTCCTCAGAGTGGTCTATTTTGAGGGTATATGTATTGATTGTGGTCTTTTTCATTTTTAGCTAGCATAGACTTTTTAAAAAAATTTTGGTATGAACTGATGATGTTATGATTGCTGTGACGATGGGGGAAGACATTTTGTACACATGCTAATATCATAAACCATTTTTTGCAGCAATTATGTTGTGCAGTATGTTTTGGATCTAGGTATGCCATGGGTGATTACAGATGTAGTGGGCCAGCTGAATGGCAACTATGAACACCTTTCAATGCAAAAATTTAGTAGTAATGTGGTTGAAAGGTGCTTGAAGATCTCTGGAGAAGAGGAACGTGCACATATTGTTCATGAGTTAATTAAAAGTTCCCGTCTTGGGCAGCTTCTTCAAGATCCATTTGCAAACTATGTTGTTCAGTGCGCTTTGACTGTTTCCAAGGTCCGCTTTGTCCATCATAGTTCTCTCTCTTGTAGAAGTAGAGGGGTAAACTAATAAAAGTAATATGATCATTTTGAAAATCAAAGTAACATAATGTTTGCTATTAATTTATTTTCTCAATGGCAGGAGATGTTTTTTCTGATCATTAATTTTGTTCAAAATGTTGATTCATATGATATGTTTTGCTTTTGTTTTTGTTGTAGCATTCAATTGCATGTGTGAAGAAGTTTCATATTTGATGTTAAACTACCAATTTTTCTTTTTGGCAGGGTCCTCTTCATTCTGCTTTGGTTGATGCAATCCGGCCACATTTACCAGCTTTGCGTAGTAGTCCATTTGGGAAGCGAATCCTTTCCCGGACCAATTTAAAGAAGTAATCCGCATGCAGGCAATTTTGAAGACATGCTTTTGTAGAATGTGTGGCATGTGACATCTTTCACAGCATGCCGCATTTTGTAGACTCTAGATTATTATTTCTTTGTATGGCCACTTGTTTGGCATGTAAAATTTAAGTATTTGAAAGCATAACATTGTAATAAGTCCTTACTGTAGGCAAGAGCACTGTATTTGTTGCGATGTTGAAGGGTAACAAATGTAGCTCAGTCAGTATTGTATAGCAGAAAAAAATTTGGGAATTGCTTCCATAGTTGATTACCATTCTTCACAGGAGTAAAGGGCCTGCTATGTATTAAAATAAGATTTTTTGGAACGTTCTCAAACCCTAGAGAACACAGGAAAAGAGATGAACACTGAAAAGTGGTGGTAAGGGTGAAGCTTTCAGGCAAAAATTTCGGCTGTATACGGTATTTGGCCCGCTGGTTTTCCCAAGGAAAATGGCATTTCCAGCAAGTTGTATTGTTATGAGAATTCCCATAAATCATAAATTTTAGGTTAAAAAAGTTAGTTGTAGACAGGATATTCACACAGGCTTGTCAAGCCAGTATCAATGAAGATGTTTTTCCTGGCAGCTTTCTGAATATATGGCCTCATGCTATGGCTTTGTACCTTGAATACTGTTTTAACTCCGGAAAAATATTAAATTATTTCTTATTATCATTCTTTTACAGTGCCTATTTTGTCTTTTGAATGTATTTTGTGGTTTTTGTAGTCTACTAGTGAACTAATTTTGGAAAACAATTAAAGAAATGAGTGTTTAAGAAACCAGAACATTTCAAAATTTCAAGTAATCTACACAAAAAGGGCTTTGTGGCATGTTCTCGCTTCCCATTGGCTAACTGAATTCATTTATAGTTTGAATTTCAGCCAACTTATAGGGGGAAACCTGAAAAGTGTTGAATGAATTAAACATCTTATTCACTTTCTTGTTTTCCAAGCATGCAGGAGCCAACCTATTAACATGTGCCTGAGTACATTTGTGATATTGATTTGATTTTCAGTTAGATAACTGCAATGGGTTTACTTGTTCAATGTTGTTAAGGCATTTTACAAGAGAACCTGTTAAATTCACTTAAGTTTGTTTGTGACATCGAATGATTTTCAGCTGGAGAACTGTAATGGCTTTAACCTGCTCAATTTCAGTAAGGTATTTTTCAGAGACATCAAGATTTTATAAATATAAATTCCTTAGAAGGTGCACTAGAACAATACTTACCAAACAGCAATAATCAGAAGATAATCACTTGAGCATCACTTTCCCAAAATCAGCATATACTCAAAGATACTCCCTAGTATTCTTGCTTTGATTTCTTGATTGAATATAAGCACCAGGAGAGTTTGGTTTAATGGGTTTAACTGGGTTACTTCTTGGTGGGGACTTGCTAGGTGAGTTTTTGCATTGTGAGGGGAGCTGCAAACCTGATGTCGGTTGTGAACTTCCTAACTGTAGTGTTACCCTTGCATCAGAGATCCTGCAGCGTAGGTGGAGGGGAATCTCTTGGTCCTTTTCTGTTTGCACAGAAGGGGTGACAACTCCTACAATTTGGAGTGTTCCCCTGGCTCAGTGGGACTACACTTGTGACCTTTGCATAGGCCCATTAGGGATCGCAAATTGTTGCAACAGCTCTATGAGAGCCTTTAGTGATGTGTGTTTTGCTCTGATGAGCTTAACCAGCTCAAAATTAAAAAAAAAGAAATTGATTAAAGCTGTATTATAAGTTTCCATCAGCATAAATGCCAGCCGAGGTCTCAAAACAAGCCCTGCATCTACAGATATTTAACATTATTTGAATTAAATTTGTTCCAGATAGTTGTCAACGTCTGCAGTCAGAAACAGAATCATTACTAAGTCAAATCTTGAGTAAAACTGAAATTCACTTTGTTTATAAAATGCAATGAATACTAACCATATAATCTCAAACTGATCAGTGATGTTTTCATTGGGCCACCCAATATTTAGTTTTTTATAAACTATTTACTGGTGGAAAATAACAAATTGACAATTCTGCATAAGCCTCTTAGTAGAAGGGACACAATTTTAGTTCGCAGTGTGGTGGTAAGACATGAGTGCCATGTTCTTATAAGTTATCACGGTTCATTCTAGGTAATCCAGAGTTTTTCAGTTGCTTGTTTGCATAAAATCTGTCACTTGTATATGTTTTCCCTCATGTAAATTTATTCATTCATGTTTCAAATGCTAGGAGTGAATTTGGGTTTTCTAATGAACAATTGAATGGATTTTCACCGCACTTTTTCTACGAACAGTTTACCATAACTATATTGTTTCGGTGTTTAATTATTATTTTTTGGCTGGGAGGTCGAACAAATGGTCCTTCAGAGGAATTCAACTTCCCCGACTTTGTTACCAAGGTAACAAGGTTCTTCATTACGGATTGGGCTCCAATATTAGTTAGTTAGTCATAACATATTTCCTAAGATGATTTTTACCTAAAATTTCATCTAAGTTTGTCTGTATGCGCTGGTCTGAGAATCTTATTTGTAGTAATATTGATATTACTTCTCAAAAACAACATAGTTAATCCTGAAGTACATAACTAATGTTGGCTTGTGGAAGCCTAAAAACTCGTAACTACTGTTTGTTAGCCGACCTTTCAAAAAGCTGTCAAACGATCAGTGGTCTAAAGGCACAAGGAGTTGATTCTTATACGAATGATTTTGCTCTGCCACTTTTCGCCATGTTTTATCGTTTGTTTCCATTTCGATTCTAGATGACACCCTTATTATCTTTATTGATTACAGTAGAGAGGCATATCCTACACTAACCTCACGGGGTGTGGAATGTTGGGGAAAAACCAACAAGAATGATATTGCAGTACAAAGGTAAGTAATTCTTAGATTGATAAGTAGGAGGTATTTTTCCACAGCATGTCACAAGGCACAACACTTGCTGAAGGTTTTGCAAATGGGGTAACAACTCAAATTGGAAGCAGCGGAAACTCCCTAGTTGGCGTAGACAATCTTGGAGATGAGTGGAGTGACCGCCTCAAAGGATGAGGATAGTAGCTACTTATGAGCATCACCTAAAGATACAATGAGTGGACCATTCGCTATCATGAGAGATGGGTTCTTGTGAACCACTACTCATGAAACATGGGTCAATGAGTTTGACTCGAAACTACACGGTTGAATCCTGATAGTAATATCATAATTCTTAGATTATTGACAAGGACTTGTCTGTCTTGACGCTATATGCAAGTGGCCGGGCAGGCAGATTCCACCTGTTGTAGTACAATGAGTGGTAGCCTAATAAAGAAAATAATGCATGAGAGGACAGACTGAAATGAGGTTTCAAAGATAAGCACAGTTGGCTGTTTGACTCCATGTACTATAAGTTGGTCTTGGATCTTGCTGGTGAAGGGATTGCATTCATAGTAGGTTACAGTTGAAGATACAGTTTGTCAAGGATCTCACATTATGCTGCAGACCCCACCACAGGATTCTGGAAATAAACCGAGAGAATTATTTGGAGTGAAGTGACATGAGGTTTCGATGGTGATTAAGAAGGCCTTTTTTTGGATGTTTTGGAATGGAATAGCCACGAGTGTCGTAACCACTTCTGTATAAAAACTTTTTTTATCAAGGATTTCAGTACAAGGCATTAGATGCAGCAAAGGCTTTGCCAATTTAGAAGCCCGACTTTAGGGTGCAAGTGTCAAGGTTGATCTGCTAGTATTCTCCTCACTAGCAATAACATTCCTTAGAGGTGCTTTATTCTTTGAGATAATATTGTATGTAATGAAAAGTAAATCTAAATAAGATTACATTGAGGAAGTTCTGACTACTATAAAAATACAAATTTTATTTTTATACTAAATGTGAATGTGCATGTGTACTACATTCATAATAACTAGTATAATTCTTATCCATATACTCTTAAGTTCCACTTCTCTAGTCAACATTTTCTTTGATTTGATAAATAAAATGAGGGTTAGAGCCCTTTCCCATTATATTGAAAATAAGAAAATTACATTTATTGTTTGAATGAAGCCATAACCAATAGTAAAAATTCGACAAAACTAGATCATCCATGACACCATAGGCTCACATGTGACATCATTACGATTATTTAGCTATTAAATATTGGCAGTTAAACTAAAATTTGGAGACATTGAGAACAAAGCTTGACTTAGAGGAACTCTACCAACCATCTACATGTGGAAGGACATTATTAACAAGGGTTGTAGGCAATGAAGTTCCTGCCAAAGATTGACTGGACAGTTTTGGTTTTGTTTAGTTTGTTTGTGGGCACATAGCAAATTGTAGGTGCATTTGAGTGTATAAAGTCAATTTAACTAATGTGGGCATTCGTAACCTATGTGAACTGCACTTTTTGGTGTATTGAATTGTTGCAAAGGTTAAGTTGATTGAATTGATTAGTAGTCTTCCCCTAGTATTCTAGTATGAAAATTAACTTTATCAATGGTGTTGATTATCTAGTAAATGATCAAATTATTCCAAGTCTCATTTGATTGGAGCCATCCGATCCACATTTGTGGGGAAGATAGAGCCACTTGACTCGCCACAGGTGCAATTTGCATATGAAGTTCTGCAAGGAAGTTTTGCAAACAAATTTCAAATTTGCGAGGAACATGGAGTCATTCGACTAGCAATCCATGGGGATGTTGTCCTCGTTTGATCCACATTGTATCAAATTCTTCTCCCATGCTTATGATTATTATTATGGACAATTGACAAAATGGAGTTGAAAACAAGGGATCTATAACATTATTGCCCTAATTTTTGGGTTACTGCAATAAAATTGGATTACATCTTTTCTTTTGAATTGTCGAGAAAATGTGTCGAAAGTACAATATGTATCCAAAAAATATTCGGTAGTTCTTATGGTATCGAGAAACTTTTATACCTCTGATTCTTTTCGCTTACTTTATCTTCCATTTTCAAAACTATTTAAAGAAACATTATTTGCAAATCCTTTTTTTCTAGTGTTCCATGGGGGTGTGTCCCTCCCAAAAAAAACCTCGCATTTTTGGGATGGGGACGTCTAAGAGACTTGGGTACTTGAGGGGGACTTCCCCCCGTCGCTCCACCACCAACATTGTTGATAGGGACAGGGTTGGATGGAAACTCTCACCGTTCCATGCTCTGAGTCCTTGCCTTGAGAACTCCTAAGGGATCTTTTGCACCCTGACCTATAAGCCCTATTCCTAATAACAGAACTCCTGGTCTTACTGGCCAACCCTGCTATCAATTACAATGCCTTAACCAAGCATTTCTTGGTGCTCTTCCTCTCATGCAATTCCTAGCCCTTAATACTCTTAAAGACTAGCTCAACTCCAAATACTCCCAAATCTTGTTGCAGGGGTGTGAAAAGCTTCCATGGCTTCAAAATCATCTGACTAAGGCTCCTAATCAACCTCCATTCACAAGTTCTCCATCGCTTTCAAGAAAATGCTTTTCTTGGGTTTGAAAGGCTAGTAGCCTTGAGCCCTAATTAGGTCTCTGAAACAGGGGTTTGATGCTTCTTCCTCCTAAACCCACCAAGGATCTAGGTTCTTGGCTTAGGAATGGTGTTTCCCTTGCCCTCACCTCCAAGAATCTTGTGGTCTCAAGCCTGTTCAGGCTGTATGCTGTCCAGATACAAAAATGCACAAGAACCTAGGGTTTCTAATTTCACAGAGCTGAATGAAGACTGTCAAAGAATGCTCCCTCAAAATGAGCTTCCAGAACTCTCTCCTGACCTCCAAGCATACTTAAGACCTTTCTTTAAATTCTCCAAGAAGAATTTCGCTCAAATCTTTGTTCCCTTGCAAAATATGGAACTTTTCCTTCAAGACTGCCCCAACCGGGCCTGCTCTGGCTCGCCTAGGGCATCCATTTGCTAGCCACCAAAGAACTCACACAAAACCTATTTAAAACCATATTTAAAAGCAAGGTGACTAGGCACTATTTCCAAAAGGCCGTACAGATTGTACGGAGGAAAAGTGTCCTAGCACCACATTTTCAAATACGATCTATTTTAGACTAGGAATTTGGCGAGAAATAAAACTATTTACAGCCAAAACTTATATAAAATACAACTAAGAAACTTGCCAACCTTCCAAAATGCTTGGATACAACCCGGCCACATTAGGCAGGATCAAGAGCTAACCTTTGTTTGACTCCGTTTAAAAAAACTGCTGCTAAAGAAACCAGAAAATAATGGTAAGAACGCTGTTTTTCTCCTACTTCTGAAAACACAGTCCGTACAATGAAACTTCCAACCCACCAAAAGGTCGTGGAATACCTTAAATATTCCTCCACAACAACTTAGGTGCTTTGGTTGAACACAAAGATGACCTAAAGATTCAAAATATAAAACCTCATGTGTTTTCAAACACTTTGGCAAGGTTGGTAAAGATGACAAGTTGGGCTTCAAAACCCACTCATGATTGCCACCTCCCAATCCATTGATCATGGCAAGATTAAGTTTTATTCAAAACATTAACAACCAAGTGAGATGGTCAACATGACCTCACTTAACACAACAAAAATTTGGACTTCCAACAAAACCTTCAATAAAGCTAAACTTTGCCAGGTGCTCCTGCACCATTCTCCCCCCTCTTAGCTCAAACACTAAGGAATGGAAGGAGAGAGAAATGATAATTCAATGCCAAGATTTTTAAATTGATCTTCTTGTACCCATGTAGCCTCTGAATCAGGTTTGTTCTTCCACTTGATAAGGTGCTCCATGTACACTTTGTTCCTTGTGGATTTTTGCACTCTTGACTCCAAGATCTGCTCTGCCTGAAGCTTATCTTGTTGAGGAAAGTTCACGTTACTGATGTCCTTGAATATTTCCTTGCTGTTCTGTTCCTCATCTGGGACTGATCCCTTGTACTTGATCAAATCAGCAACATTGAAAACTAGAGAGATGCCCAAATCTGATGGTAATTCCACCTTATATGCATTCTTGCCATATTTGGCTAACACCTTGCATGGACCCATTCTTTTCATCACAGCAACTTGGTTTCCATGCCCTTCTACAATCTAGATTTGTTGAAGGTGGACCATAACATAGTCTGGTACAAATTATCTCTCTTGACGAATCAACTTTTCAGCGGCAGCTAACTTTTTGGGTTCTTTCTTTGCTGCTATTTGCTTGGCCTGCTCATGGATCCTCTTTCATTTGTCGGGTAAGAGTCTGCTATCCCTCCCTATTCTCTGAGATCCAAAGGTCTCTAAGTTCAAATTCCTCTTAGGTGCATCCCATACACAACTCAAAAGGACTTTTTCACGTAGTTCTATTGACTTAACATCATTGTACATGAGCGCATATTCGGCTTGAAATCCACCCATATCCCATGCATCCCGCCATTTTCGCTTTGTTTGGCGGTACCTTAAAGTTACGCTTGCGCTCTGTTAACCACCTCTGACATGGAATTTGCGGGATTGTTATCTTGATCAAATGGCCAGTTAATTTGCCCAATGTCTGCCTCCATAAAGTCTTCAAAAGAGGCTGGCTCATGATTTCACATCCCTACTCGATACAATGCTCAATGGCAATCCATGAATTCTTAAGAAGAGATGGGCTATTTAACTTGCATCATGTGGTGCAAAGGGATAAAGTGACTCATCTTGCTAAATCATCCCACAGCTTCGCAAAACTTAACAAAGCCAGTTTGGTCTTAGGAAGACCTACCACAAAATCCATGCTCACACCTCCCATGGTTTGTTAGGAATGGAAAGTCTAAACCGGCATTATAACTCCCCTGGCTCGGCCAGAGCGCTACACTGCTGCTCCACATACCTTCGCATCTCTCTTGCCAGTTTAGGCCAATAATAGAACCTTTGCACTAGTTCTAAAGTCTTATTGATACCAAAATGCCCACTAAGATTGCCATTATGTTTTTCTTGAATCAAATTTTCCCTCATTGACCCTCTTGGAACACATAACAGATTACCCTTAAATAACAGTCCATTTTGCAGTGTATATTCAGCATATTGACTATGAAAATGATTCTCAAAATCAGAGCATACCTTGTAGGCTTATGAGAAATCTTCATCCTCACCATAGAGGTCTTTGAAACTCTCTAATCCAATGCTTTTCAGCTGTATCTCTTGGACTGTCAACAACCTTCTGCTTAATGCATCTGCCACCTTGTTCATTTGCCCTTTCTTGTGCTTGATGGTAAAAGTGAAAGCTTGGATGTATTCCATCCATTTCAAATGCCTATTACTCAGCTTCTCTTGGGTGTTAATGTAACTGAGTGCCTGGTTATCAGTGAAGACCACAAACTCTTTGGGAAACAAATAATGCCTCCACTTCCTAAGGGATTGCACTAAAGCATATAACTCAAGATCATAGGTAGAGTAATTTTGCTTGGCCATTGAGTTTTCACTAAAGAGGCTACAGGCCTACCACCTTCTTGACTAAGTACTCCTCACGCTGCTCCATGCATCACACTCAAGCACATGAATAGCAATAAGGCAGGCAATAACAAAATGGAGTTGGTTGCACTTCTTATTTCGACTTTTCAAACTGCTTTGTGAAGCCTCTTGAGTCCATTTCAAAGCTTTGTTTTGCAGACCACCTTTAGCTAATCTAGAGTGGTGCACATATACCGAAATTCCCTTATGAATTTTCACATAGAGCTGAGACAGGCTGTAGAAACACCTTTGTTCTTTTGTAGTTTGGTGTAGGACAGTTTAGGATGGCTTCCACCTTGCTTGGATCCATCTTCAACGTTCCTTGGGACACTACAAACCCCAAATACACCAGCTCTTGCTTGAAGAACTCACACTTCTCAAGGTTAATTGCCAACTTCTCCTCCTGCAACCTTTTAAGAACCATCTCCACCTGCTTCAAGTGTTCTTCTGCTGTCTTACTGAAAATCAGTATGTCATCAAGATAGACTACCACAAAAATCCCTGTGAAATCCTTAAGCACCTCATTCATTAGTCTCATGAACGTGCTAGGGGCATTTGAGAGGCCAAATGGCATCCGCTTTTCCACACTCCTTATAGCCCATCATTTGTCTTAAAGAAGTTGTCTTTCCATCTTCTCCATCAACGGCTCACAGTTTGATGGTAAGCCCACTCTGAGGGTCCAGCGAAGGTGTAATGTTATTGCTCCTCCAAAGGGAAATCCATCAAATCTTCGTTCTAGGTGGAACCTATACCTAATGGGCGATCCTATTGGTTGCTCTAGAGTCAGTACAAAGTCTCCACTTACCTCCTTTCTTAGTTGCAAAACCAGGGACTGCATGGGGCGATACGGATTGCAGACCCAGTTCAACAATTCTTCCACTTGCCTAGCCACCTCCTGGTTTTGCTCAGGTGTAAGCTTGTATGCTGCTTTTTTAGGCAATGAGGCTCCAGGTATGAAGTCAGTTTGATGACTTATTGCTCTCTTTGGAGTTGAAGATTCTTTGAAGATTGTACCATCGCTCCGCTATGCTCTTGTACTTATCAAATTAATGCTGGATACATACGGTAAGGAAATTTGTCCTTCCTAGCTTTCCTCCTCTTTAGAACATCATGATCGCATACCCTTCGACCCCAATTGGCGGATCAATAGACTCCTTTCCAGCTGCTCAACAGCTTATGATGTTAGATTAATCAGCGGACTGCCCTTCATCTTCCCTCGCGTTGGCGCAGCGAAAATCTTCATCGCTACATTAAGATAGGTATTCTCCTTCCATTATAAACAACAGCTTTACGTATAACACCGTAGTGCGCCTGGTAGCGGATGGCGCATCCATGGGTAATACATCACAAACTATGGCTTGTCTTTATAGCCTCCAATTATGAAAATTCCACACTTTATTGCTTGCTCACATTAGCAAAACCTCGCACTGTTTAGCCATGCTTGACGCCTTAGGGGTTTGGTATAAGGGTACCTTCACCCGCAATTTCGAACGAATTCTGCCTCCTCACAAAAGATTACCGCATATTATCATAGAGACCGAATCTACAATGACGCATACTTTACCGTGTTTTGCTGCGCCTACGAAGGCTGCTTCTTTGCTTAGGTTCCTCCTTGACTGATTGTCTGATCAGCACTCTGTTAAACATCAGACTCTCTCCAATTTTAGATTCTATATGACTGATCTCAATTGCCTTAGGACTCATGGTGTCCTCTTGTGCATAGGCCACTCTCTTTTCATTGCTTGAAGAAGAAGCTTTCTCTAGGCATCTATAAGCAGGGTGACCTAGTTGGTTGCAATGGTAACACTTCATGGTGGCAAAGTAAGAGTTACTTCTGCCTACTCCTCTTCCTCTATTTGAACCTCCTTGAGGTCCTCTTCCTCTATTAAATCCTCCTCTTGAAGTTGTTTCACCTCCATGCTCAGTGAGTTTTGATTCTCCTTGGTTTCTTTGTTCACTACCTCTTCCTTGGTAACCACCACGCTGTCCTCTTTGATCTCTTTGATCTCTGCTTTTGCCTCTACCTTTAGAAGACTGATTTTGCCTCCTCTTAGTCCTCTCTTCAATCTTGATAGCCAACTGATAACATTGATGTACTGTCTTGGGACTTAGTAAGGCCATTTCCTCTTGGATATTCCATTTCAAACCATTGAGATACCTAGCCACTTTGAGGCTCTCATCCTCTGTCACATTAGACCTCATACAAATCTTTTGAAATTCCTCAGTGTAAGTGCTTACATCTTGGTCTTTCTGCCTTAGGCTCTGCCTCTTCATAATCGGGATCTGCTGCCATCATGGCATGTGGCTTCCCTTCACTTTGCTTAGCCATTCCTTTTTCAAGTTGCTGGAGAACATTTTGCCTTCTTTCTCCCCGCTTCCAGTCGGGTGGGCTTTCCCACCATGTCAAAGTGATCCTCTGATACTGGCTTAGCAGCAGCCGAGCTTGGTGGCTCCATCCCGCACTCAAAATGATTCTCCATACCTTCTATCCGGTCCATTTACCAAATCCGTTCCGGTGGTATGCCTTCAGTCTTTCCCACTCAAGGCTTTCAATGCCTTCCAAAGAAGGCTCCTCCTCCTTCAAAGCGGGGATCCCGAGTCACGGGGTCTATCCTCCTCGCTATCTCTTCTTTTTGATTCTTCCTCTGCCTGACTACCTTTCCCTCAATTGCTTATTGTCTTCTTCTTGCTCTCCAACCATCTTTTCCAGTTCTGCATTGGTCACCATGGTGGAAGAGTCACTTGACTCAATGTCTGACATGAAGATTTCTTTCCCAAATCTTTCACTGCTCTGATACCAATTTGATAGGGACAGGGTTGGATGGAAACTCTCACTGTTCCATGCTCTGAGTCCTTGCCTTGAGAACTCCTAAGGGATCTTTTGCACCCTGACCTATAAGCCCTATTCCTGATAACAGAACTCCTGGTTTTATTGGCCAACCCTGCTATCAATTACAATGCCTTAACCAAGCATTTCTTGGTGCTCTTCCTCTCATGCAATTCCTATCCCTTAATACTCTTAAAGACTAGCTCAACTCCAAATACTCCCAAATCTTGTTGCAGGGGTGTGAAAATCTTCCATGGCTTCAAAATCATCTGACTAAGGCTCCTGATCAACCTCCATTCACAAGTTCTCCATCGCTTTCAAGAAAATGCTTTTCTTGGGTTTGAAAGGCTAGTAGCCTTGAGCCCCAATTAGGTCTTTGAAATAGGGGTTTGATGCTTCTTCCTCCTAAACCCACCAAGGATCTATGTTCTTGGCTTAGGAATGGTGTTTCCCTTGCCCTCACCTCCAAGAATCTTGTGGTCTCAAGCCTGTTCAGGCTGTATGTTGTCCAGACACAAAAATGCACAAGAACCTAGGGTTTCTAATTTCACAGAGCTGAATGAAGAATGTCAAAGAATGCTCCCTCAAGATGAGCTTCCAGAACTCTCTCCTGACCTCCAAGCATACTTAAGACCTTTCTTTAAATTCTCCAAGAAGAATTTCGCTCAGATCTTTGTTCCCCTGCAAAATATGGAACTTTTCCTTCAAGACTGCCCCAACTGGGCCTGCTCTGGCTCGCCTAGGGCATCCATTTGCTAGCCACCAAAGAACTCACACAAAACCTATTTACAACCATATTTAAAATCAAGGTGACTAGGCACTATTTCCAAAAGGCCATACAGATTGTACGGAGGAAAAGTGTCCTAGCACCACATTTTCAAAATACAGTCTATTTCAGACCAGAATTTGAGTAGAAATAAAACTATTTACAATAAAAAATTATAAATGCAACTAAGAAAATTCTTAACCTTCCAAATGCTTGGATACAACTTAAACTACATTAGACAGATCAAAGCTAACACTGTTTAATCCATTTAAGCACTGCTAAAAAACAAAAACCTGAAAATAATGGTAAGAACGCTGTTTTTCTCCTACTTCTGAAAACACAGTCCGTACAATGAAACTTCCAACCCACCAAAAGGTCGTGGAATCCCTTAAATATGCCTCCACAACAACTTAGGTGCTTTGGTTGAACACAAAGATGACCTAAAGATTCAAAATATAAAACCTCGTGTTTTCAAACACTTTGGCAAGGTTGGTAAAGATGACAAGTTGGGCTTCAAAACCCACTCATGATTGCCACCTCCCAATCCATTGATCATGGAAAGATCAATTTTTATTCAAAACAACAACAACCAAGCGAGATGGTCAACATGACCTCACTTAACACAACAAAAATTTGGATTTCCAACAAAACCTTCAATAAAGCTAAAGTTTGCCAGGTGCTCCTGCACCAATTGTCTTTGAAACGTTGCCAAGACATCAAGGCCATCAGGATGTCCCTAAGACATCTTAGGACTCCTAGGAGTCTCCTGAACATATCGGGTATGCCTAGGAGTCTCCTTTGATTAGACAACCAAATAACAATTTTTTTATTTAAATTTTCTTTGAACTCCGCGTCCAAAGTTGAACCCTAATGCCTTATGGGCTCTACCCAAATTCCAAAAAATCTATGAATCTACCTCCTATCCTCATTTTTATTTACAAAAACAAATCAACAAGAAGCTAATAGTGTGAGTGTGAGAGTGAGTTGCAAGTGTAAGGTGAAAGAGTGAGAATGAAGAGCAAGAGGGTTGAGGAGCAAGAAGAAGAGCATGAAGAGGAGTGACACTAAGTTAATGTTCACTTCAAAATTAAAATGTTTAAAACTAGTTTACTAAAGTTTCATTTGTAATTCGGGTAATTATACATCTTTTTATAACTATTTTTTCAAGTACTATATGTATTTTAGCGCCCCCTGTTGCCACCCTGCCACTATCCCCCTGCCGTCCCCAAACTTAGGCCCTTGGTCCCCTCGACCTCGAAATTCGTCCCCACGTCCCCCTGTTAGGAAACTCCATGGAACTATTTTTTATCGGAGGTTAGAGCTTCATTAAGAACTAATTGCAAGTTCTTTATGTTCTAAGAACATTTGAACCTTCCAATTCTCTTTGCTTGACGTCACTTTCTTTGCTTTTATGAATAATTATGACATTTTTTATTGGGGGTAATGAAGTAATAGAAACCCCATGATGACTTTATAATATTCTCAAAATTGTGAATTTTCTAACAACTTTTATTCTTGTCTTTTCAGTAATCAAAGCTAGAGCTAGTACTTGTTGAAGGTTGTAGCTTTCAAATTTCAAATGTTTTCATTATAATCAGCTATGAATACATGCCATCTCATGGTCTATATATACAATGTATATCTCAAATGGCTACGTCATATCAAGAAAATCCTAATCTTGTGGCGGATCACCAAAATGTAGCCTCTTCATGCCACCTAATGGATGAGAAGATGCTTGCATAAAAACAATTTGAACCACGAATTAGATTAATTAGCTCAATGGTAAATAAATTAGACTACTAAATATAAATTTATCTACTATATTTTATAACTTTTAAAGTAACATCTAATCACTCTATTAGAGTGCTGCAACAATACTGTGTCTCACTTTTCGATAAAACATTCTTTTGTCTCAAATCACTTCATTTTTAGAAAACTAATGATTTAAGTCTCTGAGGAGGTTCCATGCTGGCTCTTTACCAAAGAGCAGATAGACCCCTTAGACGTAAACCTCCCTTTGATAGAACCCTAGCATTAAATCATACCACAAATGGAGTCTCCCTCTACAACTATCAAAAACGCTGGACAAAAATCACTTTTGGCCACCTTTGAGGGATTGGGGCCAACACTACTTAAAAATTATATTTTCAACATTGCATCCCTGAAACTATCTTCCAAATGCTAGGTTTGATATATTTTAATTTTGATTTCATGTATTTAATTTTCAATTTCTACTAAACATAGGTTTTCAACATCAAGCTCAGAGTGTAGGAGGTGGAAAAATAGTAAAACCATTGTAATTATTTCAAAAATACCCATTCCCTAGATATTTATTTCATTGTTTCACTCAAAAAAGAAAAAATGGATTTCAATATATACACAAAAAGTTAGGTTGTACGACACACATATGTCCAAATTATAGTTATAGTGAATTCAAAATTTAATTTAAAAAAAATATGCAACAAATCTTTTTTAAAAGACATCCTTTCCCTAGATATTGTTGTTGAGAATCTATATTCCAAAAAATATAATTTAATCCTTTATAGAAAAAAAGTTATGTTGTACGACACAAACATTACTTTATGAAAATGTTGTTTTCTATCTAAAACCAGTTATTAAAGGAGATGTTGAAAGATTCATGATTTGTTTCAAAAAAAAAGAAAAATAATAATTTAGAATCTACACACAAATTTCCACAAATCACTAGTTCACACCATCTTCAAATTCTTTATGGTTTAGCTGCTATAGGTCTTAGAAGATGAAGATTTAGTTAAATTTTTTGATGTAAACGTCCATTCTGGGCAAAAAGTGAGATGCAATATTGTGATTTCACCCTATACTAAACTATAAATTAAAGTCAAATTCAATTCTTCATTACCTCAAGCATTTTTTCTTTGGCTGACATACGTTCAACAAATGATGGTCCCTTAGGACGCTCAAGAGTCCTACCATATTGCCTTGGTCTAGGATTTACAAACGTGGATGGGGGCATACTCTATAAGAAGAAAAATAAAAATGACAAAATTAATATATAATTGTTGATAAATAAACATAAACTAGAACATATATCTACATATATATCTAGAAACTTATATATCTACTAGATATAAAAAAACCATATACCTGAATCGATAATGTAATTGAAATTGATTGAGAAGAACTCGTCATGGTAAAAGGTGTCGCATCAGTCACTTCTGGAGTACATTGCAAATGTAAAATAAAATCAAGATATACATTAGTATGTATTTAATTAATCACGATTTAAATGATATGCGTACAATAAAACATTTTTACATGTACACAAAATTATACCAATGTGTGTAGGTCAAATTCAACGCCTGAAAGAGTACCATGATGCACGTCTCTAATCTCTTCCTCGGTCATCAACTGTTCAATCCCACTTAAATATACATTAATAACATGTACTATTTGTTATAATAATTTTAAATGAAATGCACTATGAATTTTTTTTAAGTTTTACCTTTACAAAAGATTGCTCTTGTTGCTCCTCATCTCCAATAGTGGATGGTGCTGCATTTTTTCCTCTCTCACACATCTTCGCTATATCTGTAGTATGCACTGCTGCCTCATCTCCTCCAAGTGACACATCATGCACCTCATACTCATGTGTGTCTAGGGGAGGCTTATCCCTATCTCCCACCAGACCTAGACATTTGGCTGCATCTACTACATTGATGAGGCACAAAAATATGTGTAGATGACAATGTTGCACCAACATCAATTGAAGCACGAGGAGTGTCACCTTACTGCGTAGCCTGAAACTATTAGGAAAAAGATGTTGTAAATTCCTGTGGCTAATATATTTAATTAATTATTCCTAGCTGTCTCTATGTTGCATGTAAATACTGGGACATAAGTTAAGTTGTTAAATGTACTCATTTATTATTAGGAAAAATAATAAATAAAGTACCCACATTACAAAATGCGGGCATACATGGCCTTGTAATCTTGTCTTTAGTCATGCGTGTAATACCACTTGGTATTCTTATGATTTTGCTTCTATAAAAGCAACTACAAAGGTAGTTTGTTTCTAGGCTAGTGGAAGCTCTGCATGTAAACTCTTTGAAGTTGCATTTTGTGGGAGGGTTTGAAGCATGGCACAAGATGTGTGGTTGCATGCTTGTTCGCATGGATTGCTTGGAGAGAGTTTGTTGCTTCAATGGTGTTCATGGAGACTCAAAAGATGTATTGTAATATTTATTGCTGAATAATACCTGAAAGATGGATGCTTTTGGAGGCTGAATTTTTTTCCCTCTTGAGGGTTTTCCTAGGGTATATCTTGTGTCATATTTTCATGGGTATGTTGTCTATTCTCTTGCATGTGGATTTTGAATACTTAGATGTATAGATTTCTCTTTTTGGTTATGTGGAAATTGTCTTTAAATGGCTGGAAGTTTCCAAATACAAATTATGAGGGGATTGTGTAATCGGAATGGCTAGTCAAGAGTAAAATGCATTAAGATCTATGTCATCAAGAAAAAATGCTTAAAAAGCAGGAGGAAGAAGAAGAGGGGGAACTAGGGACCTTGCATCATACACATTTCCCCAGGTCTATCTTAGGGCATTCCCGTACTTACTCCTTGAAAATGTCTGAAATCAAAATAGTTGACATGTCTTCCTAAAATAAATTCCACATATAATTTGTAGAGAAAATAAAGAGGGATTGATAGGATGTCGTCAGGTCCTAACACTTTAGTTAATAAACACATTAATATATCAACTAGGTAGTGTCCAAAGGTTGTATGCAATAGAAGACATCTAAACTATCTCTCTCAGGTTTCCTATTTACCGAACAACTAAATAAAACTCTACACTAAAAAGCCTCTAAACTTAGAAAGTAGGAAATCATCTATCTAGAAAACTAGAAATAATTAAACTAGAAAGCAGAAAACTATGAATCTGAAAAGCATCACCACTAAGCTAGAAAGCATGGAAATGATTATTCTAAAGAATGTATAGATTGCTGAAGAAGTAAAACTTGTAAAGAAACTAGGAAACATTGATTGAGTGCAAAAGATAACAATCTAAACAACTAGAAAAAAATAATTTAACAATCTGAAACAACTGAAGGAAGGTGCTCTGGAACTTCATACACTAAATTCAGAGACTATGGATTTAGCTATAACCTGCAGGATTGATATTGACAACATGACACACATATGAAAATAAATTCCAATTTTGATTATTATCTACTAAAAGAAAGTATAAAATGAGAAGTAGAATACTTATCTATCTAATCTATAACCCTCAAGTGGCCAACTCTCGGGTGTCTCTATGGCTATCTTAGATCAAATGCACTGGTAATATCCAGGTTACTTCATTCAAAGAACTCCATTCACATTGTTTAGTAATTCCAAAAGTGGGAGAAAAAACTCATTTTATTCATATAGAAGTTTAACTTAGAAAGACATAGTGGCAGCATAACGATATTCTTCTTCTGTATTCATTGTTTTCAATAGTTACATATTTATATGAAAATGGGTAACAAAATCTTACATTTTTAGTTGATAAAGTCTTCAACTGATTGTCAACAACTAATAGACTTTAAAGCCCATGACATGAAATATTAAAGAAGCTCGACACGAGCCATAAAATCTTTAGAGCTGAAAATAACATAAACTATGAAGACTCGGTCCATAATGTATGCTCCTGAAATTCTGACGCCTATTCACTTGTCTTCAACGGTGTTGAGACATGCATTAAACCCTTTTTGACTGGAATAGTAACCGATGGTGGAAGTTGACTTGTGGAATGCTCAAGAACTAAACCATTAAATCAACACAAATTAACTTATTTTGACTAATTTCAAGAAATAAAGATTGCACGCTTATTCATAAAAAGAGAGCAATTATTTATCCTAAAGGTAATTAATTGGCAGGTAAGTTTGGTTGAAAGGTATAAGGTTGAGTATTGAGTCCATTATATTGAAGAGGTTATTTTTACCTCATCATTTCCTTCCCTTCCTAAGCCTGAGTAGGTCCTCTTGCTCTCTAGTGTGTTCCCTATCCTTCATTCCCCTTATTCATCTCCTCATACTTGGCACTAAGATCATACAAGTCGTCTGCCTCTGTATCTAGCTCCTCTGGCTCCCTCATAAATCCCTGATGAAAAGTGACTCTTT
>VDFB02358614.1:0-36298 GCA_007258455.2 Sequoia sempervirens
TGCTTATCCTAGATGCATCTATTTACCTTATTTTCCTAAACATCTTTCCAAACATGTCTATGTAATATGATGTCTCTCCCATCTTCCATTTATTCTCTCTTTCTCCATTTTTTCACATAATCCAACACCCACCAATATGCACTATGAAATTCTAAAAAATCATAAACTTTAATTTCCTCTTTTTGAATAAAATAATGAATCTCATGCATTACCTCTTTCTCTATTATTTCTTCAATAATATGGTCATCATCAACCTTAGTTTCAACATTGTGCTCCTCTTTCTACTTGCCTTCTGAAAGATAACTTTCAGCTGCAATCTCTTCGTCCTTTGCATTCACATCAATGTTAGCAACAAAATCAAAAGATTCATCTTTCACATCTACAACAAACTATTAGTCATAAGATCTTCATTTGCAACAATCTCTTCATCAAACAACTCAACTTCTACTTGCTCATCTGCTTCCACACTTTCAACTGTAACACCTTCATCTAACAATGCATTCATTGCTGCAATATCCTCTTCTACACTAATGTTATCATGCTCAAATAAATTAGTAACAATATTTTTACAAAAATATGATTTTACCTCTTCTTTTCCCACTGAAACCTTCACTCTTCCTATCTTGAATGCAATCAATACTGTTGCAACTTGCATTAGCAAATCATAATCATAATCTTCATCCTCATCCTCTTTCACTAATTGTTTAACTCCATTAACCAAGCATTTTCCAGTGTTATTAAATACGTTTCCTTCTTTGTTCAAAGGTTTCAACTTGTGCTTGATTTCATCCTTCATCAAGGAGTATGTGTTGGCATACCCATCGCGCACTACTTTCCTATCAAACTGTCAAATTCTTCCTAATAACAAGTGGCAAACATTCATAAACATTATATCACACAAAACTTCATCATGATAATCACCAATCTTAAATCTTACCAAGCATTGTTCATTCACCAAAACTTTATGGTCATCCTACAATCAAGCAATCTTGTATGGATGTGGGAGCCTTCTTTCCAACTATAACTTACCATTTCTTCAAAAACAAGATTGTTAGGGTAAGTGCACAAAGTTGAGTCCATGAAACATGGAAGTTTTTGCCTTAGCCAAAAAAATGAAATTGGCATTGCAAAAACGGGATCCCAAGCCTAAATGTCAAACGGGATCCCGTTTTGTAATGGTATTAAATGTGGGGACCGTTGACAAAGGAACAGGATCCCCTTTCCCTGTCAACGGTCACGACATTTAATATTGGGAAACAAATCCCGCTTTACAAAATGGGATCCCGTTTCTAAAAAAATCAAATTGGATTTGCTTTGTGGTCAGGTTTCTGCCTTGTATTTTGGTTCAGGAAAAACATTGGGAATCTAAACCTAGGCCTTCAACTTGGTTTGACTTGCAAGTTGAAGGTCCTAACAATGTCAGAGAAAAATACGGAGTTTGGACATATGGCTGACACTTTTTTTGCAGAAATTTTTAATGAAATTAAAACCCATTTTAGATGATAGATTCCAAATATGTATTTTTTTTTTACAATTGGATTATTTTTTCTATTTTTCAATTAATTTATGATGAAACTAGTCCATAAATTTTAAATATCATAGTTTTTTACTATTTTAATAACTTTTGATCAACATAACATTTTGACGAATGAATTGCACGAGAGAAAACTTGGACAGTGCTTTCAATTTAAAAAAATAAATAAAAAATGATCTAAGTTTAGGTCACCTTATGTGTGTCGTACATGATGATTTTTCAAAACGACAAATATACCTAATAAAAATTTAACAAAAAAAATATTCAATAAAAAATTACAAAAAACATATCAAAAACAACCTTCAATGAGTCACAAATCTTTTCACAAAAGGATTTAGAAAAATAAAATAATTTAGGTCAAAATATGGATCTCGTACACGTGTATGCTATGGTTAAAAAAAAAAAGTGACTTTTAAACAATGGTTTTAAAGAAGCGTCTATTGAAACTCAATTTGTACAATGCGAATTATTGAAACCAAATTACATATTTGGAAACTAGACTCCGAGTACTACATTTTATGATTAGTGACTTTTTTGAAGATTCCATCTCTAAGTGCTTCAAATTTTAAGGTCAAATGTGTCAAATTCTGAAAATCAGGGAAAATACTTCCACTTTTTGGCCAAAAAGTGGACTCAACTTCTTGCTAGCACCCATTAGTACTTCCCCATCATTTATTACATTGCATATTTTACCTTCACACTTACATCTTGTTCAAAACAATCTTTTCCTTTGATCTGGTTATTTTCTCTCATTCATTAGGGCTCTTCTAGTGACTAGTGCTCTTTTCGCTTCTTTGGAATGTGATGACTTTACATCTTCCTCATTCATATTTGTTGCACTTCCATTGTTTTCAGTCCTATTGGTTCTTTCTTGATTATGAGGGTACTCATAAGCTATATGTCCCTCTTCTCCATACCTAAAACAGGTTCCATGAAAGCCTCCTCTTCCGAATCATCTACTTGATCTTCCTCTTCCTCTAAAATTTTGCTCACAGGACTTGTTTGAACTCTCACATTTTTCATCTTTGTTGTCCTTAGTCTCTTTAATATATTGTTCATCCTCATTTTTCTACACATAAGCTCTACACTTTCCTTTTTGTTTATTCTCAAATTTTCTATGCAACTCTCAACACACTTCAAGCTCATAAGAAACAATTCCATAAATTGATTCAAGCAATCCAAAAATAAGCAACAAGTATGAATGCTTTTATTGCTCAAAGTCTCCTATATCACATGGGATTATGGCCAAATTTAAATCACAATATTTGTAGTCGTATGGACTGATGGAAAACATTAAAAATCAAATTCAAAGGTCTGATACAATCTACTAGATCATTCACAAGTAAGCCTTCTTCAATCCCACTTCTTGCAACTTCATTTTTCTTCCACATGCAACCTTCTTCTGAGAAATCAAAGGCACATTGAACTTGCAATCTCCCAAAATTATTTGTTGTTTTATTTAATCTCAAGCCTGCAACAATAATGTCTACAACCTCTCCTCAAAAAAAGCTACACCCACCTTCTCACACACAAAATTCTTGAAAAAGAAATCAAACCAAAATTGTCAAAATTACCTCCTCTTAGCACCCACTGTCTCCATCAATTTTGTAACTCCTCTTCCACGCCCAACTTGGGAAAAGAAAATTAAATCATCAAAATTATTAAATCTTACTACCCATGTTCAAACCACTCCCATGAAGAAAATCCTTGAATAGCCTGTCAACTGAGATTCTCCATTCCTCACAACTTGGATCCCATTTTGAAAATGCTTTGTCGACATAACATGGGCGTCCCACTGTTGCCTATAGCTAATGAGAAATTTTAAATGACTTGCAACATTTTTTAACTCCCAAGAAAACCCACGCCCAAGTTGATTTTTTCCCTTTTAAACATTAAAATTGCATTTCCAACACTATCTCCCACTACATCATTTGCAAAAAAAATTGTCCAATTATTTAAATTCTGATTTTTGGAATAAAATAATCAACTTATTACTTAAAACATTATTCAAACCATGTCACATCAAAATTTTAATCTTTTTGGTTGATGCAAGATTTCCTGCAACTACGAATGCTCCTATATTAGAATGATAATGAACCTTTAATGCAATAAAATGTAATTAGGGTAAATATAACTTTTTAACCCTACAGTTCCTCGTAACTACCGAGTCAAAAAGAATGAACTGTACACAAAATGGTAACAATAGTTGACAACCAAAGCATCCTTAATCTCTTCAAATAGCTCTTAAGTTTATAGCAACAACAACATTCATGTCTAGTATTTCAGGAGATCAATGTCTTGTCTTACGTTCATATTAATCACTTTGATCAACAATATTTCCAATAATGTTGACAACAATGTTGATACCTATATTAATTGATCACAACACTAATGAGGATGCTACTAAATGTTGTATTGATCAAGAATGTGTAGGTCACAATAATGACATAATGCTACTAATCAATAATCATAAGAAGATACTAATCACAAAAGGAGTTATGTCAAAAGATAATAATGATGACAAAAATCACAAGTACAACACAACTAATAGCTCATTTATAACAATGAAAATTACCAAATAATTACCTCAATCATATAACTATTTTACAAATGAAATAACAACACTATCTATTGATAAGTAGAAATGATAGCAAGTCAACGACAACACTAACATTTGTGATGCATCAATAATGTAAAGTTAAAAGTTAACATAATCATTTGACATTAAGGGTACAAGGGGTTTATATGAATGTGCTATATTTTAAGAAGTCTTTCCATGTATGCATGAACATCTTGTCTATTTCTCACAAATCATGAATAAAGACAACATTATTTGCTATTATCAAAGGCAATAGTTGTAGTTACTAATCAAAATAACAAAAATCATGTTTCCTATTCACAAGGTTTTCAAACCCAATTATGTTGTCTTCACAACTATAGATAACCATGTTCATTCTTTAAATAACGATAGCAATAGTTTTTGTCCCTTAGCAATAGATCTAATTGCTATTCAAAAATGGCAACTGGAAATTTTAACAACTACTTACATTGTTCAAGGTATATAACCTGTTTATAAAAGTTCTAGAGTAGAATAACAAAAAACTTGCAAGTCTGATGCTTATATAAAAGAAAAACTAATTTATTGTGATATTTATAGTGACATATTGCTAATAATTTATATTGGAAAAAATTTTGGCCAAAGATATTTTGAAAAAGTTGCAATATTTTCAAGAAAATGTTTGGAACCTTGTTGAGAATAAGATATATTGGAATATTTTGCAATATTTTAAAGATATCTGCTTCTATAGTTTGAAGAAATATGGGTTTCAATCTTGTCTAGCCATTTTATTGTGATACATACTTCTGGTTACTTATATGAATGATGATTCAATTTCATAGTTGTCTCCCTTTTCTTATTGTTTATTCTTGAACAAAAGTACACCCTCAAGAAGGTGAAAAATCTTTGCCTATACATTTTTTATAGGATTTGCTATTCTAGTTAGTACACTTTCAAGGAGAGTGATAAATTTTCCCAAAAAGCAAGTAGGGTTTGCAATAATGGTGAGGGATTATTTAGTAGAATTTTGTAGTCAAATTATATTTGCAGGTTCAAGTTATTACAAGGCAATAATGGTCACTATAAGGTAGTGGTACATGTTTCAGACCACCAAAAATGTTGTTAATGCAAAATGGTGTCAATATTTGGTGACTTTGTATTTCCTTGAATAGGCATCAATTAATTTGTAGGAAACCTCTCAACCTTCTCATACTTTAAGAATGAAAATCATTACATGTGTAATTTTTTTTTAAATTATAGTGTTCATGCTTGACCATTAAGAGTAGAAGGGGTGTATATGACTGTGCTATATTTTAAGAATCCTTGGCATGTATGCATGAACATTTTATTTGTTTTACACAATAATAAACCTATTGCTTTTCACACATTTTCTAGTGTACATTGATAGGGATACTTTTATTTCTCTTTTCTTGCTTCTTTTCTCTTTACTTTTTTTTCTTGCTCTCTTTCTTTCTATCTCTTTTTTGTTTTTTTTTAATGTTCTTTCTTTATTTTTCATCCTCTTTTTTTCCTTATGTTTTAGTTGCTTTCCTTTTATTATTTTTATTTTTGTATCTATTTATGTCTTTCTCTATATTTTCCTTTCTTTTTTTTCTTTTAATATCTCCTCTCTATTTTTCTCTCTTACTATTTTCATTCATTCATTTTTATATTCATTTTTGTTTTTTATATTTCTTTTTGTTGTCATTATATCTATCTCATTTTTATAACTTTCATTTGTTCTCCATCTTTTTATATGCCCTTTTCCCTTTCCATGTCTTCTATTTCTATCTCTCTTCTTTTTTTCTTTTTCTTTTTCTTTTTTTTTTTAGATTGCAAGAATTGGGTAGCCACCACTATAAACTGCAGTGCGCCTGGTAAACTTTTTTCACATGACCGATGACACTGGCACAACATGCCCTCTGGTACCACGAGACAGAGGGGAGACTAGACCTCGTGACCTCTTGTGTCCAACATGATATTTTAGTCAATCAAGCTAGGCCCTCCGCCCCATATTTTTGTTCCTTTTGCTTCTCTATCTTCTCTTTCTTGTTTTTCTTCTATGTTATTTACTGTTTATTTTTCTTTTCTTCTATCTTATTCTTTAAGTGTATTTATTTCCAATCCCTCACCATGACTATCTTTGTTTCTCTGTGTAATTTTCCCTTATTTTTCTTTATTGTTTTTTATTCCTTTCTTATTGGACCATGGTTCACAGACACTAGACTTTGGATGTTGGAGTTTGTATCCTTGATCTTGGACACTTGATACAAGATCCCTAGACGCGCCAATTATGAGAAGAGATCTTAGTCTATAGGATTTAGACAATAAAATGTAGAATATGCATGTTGCATCATAAATCCTAGAACTTGGACCTTATGCTTTGGGAACACAAACCTAGAACCTTAACCTTCAAGATTTTAGAACTTAGATCCTAGAACCAAAAATATAAAATTTGGACCCATAGACATTGAAATGGTGGGATATTGACCTTGACCAAGAAACTTTTATCCTGAAACACTCTATTGCCCAACCTTAGAATTTGGAGTCTTCTCTTCTATTTTATTTTTTGTATCTCTCTTCCTCTTAGTTTCATTTTTTTTTTCATTCTATCTCTTTCTCATTTTTCTACCATCTTGTTTTCTTTCTAATTTTATTTTCTTCTCTCTTAACATTTGAGAATGCTTCATTTCAATCGCTCTTGATTGCTATCTATAATTCTCTCTTATATTTTCCCTTGATTTTGTTTTTCTTTCTTTCTTTTCTTTCTCTGCTTTTGGATAATAGATCATGGTCCATAGAGTATCGATGTTGGGTCTTGGATCCTTTATCCTTGATACCAGACCCGTAAACCTGTTGACATTAGACACTACATGTTGGATCCTAGACTTTAGATTATAACATGTCGAACATGGATGTTATGCTCTTGGCACATGACTTCAAAACTTGGAGCCCAAAGATCTCAAAATTTAGATCTTATACTTTAGAACCTAAGCTTTATGCACATAGACCTTAGGCTTGTAGACGATTAACCTTAATCAAGAAATGTTTACCCTTTACCCTCAACTCTTAGATTGGGAACCCTAGAGTTGTGGAATATGGACCCTAGACCAAGAAATATTACACTATATTATGAACCCTTGAACCCATGCCTTGGGATGTATGCTTCTATATTGTAGAATCTACACCCTAACTCGTGGATTGTGGATGCTAGACAAAAATGACACTATAACATCAATCCGAGACTGTATACCTTGAATATTTGACCCTTGACACTAGACTATGTACATTGGATCGTCGGGACCTAGTTGTTGAATCATAGACCTCAAACTTTGTATCCTCAATCCTTGATCATTGACTTTGGACCCCAAGACCCTTAAACCACTTGACCTTGGTTAGTGGATTTCAAACCTTGAAATTTAGACTCTAGAATGTACAACAAGGACCTAGATATTACTTGGAACCAAACCTTAAGCTCTAAACATGTGATCTTAAAATTTGGAGCCTACAATTACGAACTTGGATACTAGATCCTTAGATATTAACTTTGAACCCTTTGATAATGTCATGGCCATTCATGGCCAATCTAATTAGGCATCACAAATAGAACCCTCAATTGAATCTTTTATCATAGTTATTCTTTGCCTTCCAAACATTTGCAAGCCCCCTCACAAGGGTTAGTATGTACTTTAAAATTAAATTTAAAAGAACAAATATTCATCAAATTAATCATTGGTTTTCTTGGTCTTCAATTAATTATCACATGATCACTTGCATGTCACCATCCAAGACCTAACTGATTCCTAGAGTTCCTAGTGTTGGAAAACCTAGGCTCTAATAATAGATGTTATGCCCATCATGAATACAACACAAATTTTTTAAAGAATTAATTAAGTCCATTGATATTAAGCCTCACGTTATGACAAGTGAGCAAATGTTAGCGATCTTAATTAGTTCTTTTAAATTTGTTTTTATGTGGTGTGTTCATGATGGGTGTGACAAATGGACTTTGGACTCATGGACCATGGATCCTAGACCAACGTATCATATACCATAAACCCTTGGACCCTAAACCCTCCATCTTGGACTCATGTACCATAGACTTTGGAGTAAGAATTTTTTCATGTAACTTGGACCTTGAACATTTGAGCATTTTCCTTGAATCTTTGACACACTAGAACACTCTTGGAATTTGGGCCTCAAACCTTAGACCATAGAACTTGGACCCTATTGTCTCCCCCTCTCTCTCTCCATATATCTCACCTCATTATTTTTGTTTCTCATGTTTAATCTATATGTATTTCTTTATTTTTTCTTTATTTCTAGGATTATTTCCTCTCTCTCTCTCTGTCTCTATCTCCCCACCCTTTCCCTTCTATTTCTCTTTATTTCTTACAACCTTAATTTCTATTTGTGTTTTAATATATATATTTTTCTTTTTACCTTTATTTTTTTTCATTTTCTTTCTTTTTGTATTTGTTTCCCTTTATAATTTTAGTTCTTGTCTTTTTTGTTTCTTTTTATTTCTATATTTAATTCCTTTTTAATTATGTTTATCATTTATTTCTTATTTATTTACCATTTTCTCCCTTGACCTCTCTACCTTTTTTTTTATGTTCTCTCATTTTTCCCCCTTTCTTTCTCTTTTTTAAGCTCTTTCTTTCTTTCTATTTTCTTTCATCACCTTTTTCTTTGATTTTTCTATCTTTTTTTAATTTTTCTCTATTTTTTTATTTCCTTTGTTTCTCACTATTCCTCTTTTGTTCCTTATTTTTTCCACTTATCTCTGTTTAATGTCCTTTATATTTTTATTTCATAATTCCTATCCTTTATTGCCTTGTTTATTTTCTCTGGAAAAGATGAAAGAGCAGTTTAGGAAAAGATGATCACTGGATTCTTCATCTTGTTTACATAATACACATTTGGACAGGCCATTGTAACCCATTTTCCTGAACCTATTAGCAATTAAAACTCTACCATGTATTGTAGCCCAAGCAAAAATACCTGCCTTAGGAAGGCAGTTATTATTCCGGCATAGGTCACTAGGCAGACTTGATTTTGTTTCTTGTTGTTTTACCAACAAATTGTAACCTTCTTGTCCATTGTAGTCTCCAGAAGAAGAGTTGTGCCATCTCATCATGTCTTTACCTTCTCTTATACATATTAACCTATTGCTCAATACTTCTTCATACGCAGAGGCCACCTCATTACTTAAGCCTAACGCCCTTACACTTTTCCATTGAAACTCATGACAACCATTTACGAAGGAGCAGTGCAAATAGTCCCTTACATGACTACCCCAAGATTGTTTTGTCATTACCATTGCCTGTGCAAGATCACCTCTATTTACCAGTTTTTGGTAGCCACCCCATGAGTTTTCCTAGAAGAGGGCCAAACTCCTGTCTGTTATATCCCAAGTGAGATGCTTTGAGATTAAATCTTTGTTGTTGCATAAGAAATTCCATATTCTTGAACCCTTGGGGAGTGTTCTTGAGGTAAAGATATTGTTTCTCCTTCCTCCAAATACTTTTCTTTCACTATTTTCACCCACTTAAGATCTTGCCTCACATACAACCTTCAAACCAACTTCGCCCCCAGAGCCTTGTTCTATAAAATCAATCTTTTCAATCCCGCACCATCCACCTCCCTTGATTTGCATATCTTATCCCAACTTATTAGAGGAAACTTCCTTTGATTTGAGTTCCCTTGCGAGAATTTTTTTTTCATTCTTTGATTGATCTTCCTGCTAGCACCAATAGATAGAGGTAAACATGAAATCATGTAGATTGGGAGGGCCACAATTAATACCTTGATCGTTGTGAATCTCCCAACCCAAGAGAGCCATTTACCTTTCCAAGAGGACATCCTATTCTCTATTTTTGTCACCAATGGGTCCCAGAGCTTCCCAGGTTGTACCCCAAAGGCTAAAGGTAGCCCCAAATATTTGCATGGGAGTTTGCCCTTACTAAATCTTAATATTCTAAGGATCTAATTTTCACTTGCTGGTTTTGTAAAGGAAAAGATAATTTCAAACTTTTCAATAGTTGCCTCTTGCCTTGAAGCTATAGTATATTTGGCCAAGATCTCTTCGAAATGTCTTGCTTCTCTCTCCCCCGCAAATCCAAATAACATGGTATCGTCAACAAATTACTGGTGAGTAATTGCAGGCATACACCTTGTGATCTGAATCCCATTAATCCTACCTTCTTCCGTCGCTTTGGAAATTGATCTACCAAAAGCCTCAACCATGATGATAAACAGAAAGGGAGACAAAGGGTCCCCTTGTCTGAGTCCCCTCAAAGCACCGAAGAACCCTTCCAGAGTGTTGTTTATTAGGACTAAGTATCTAGGATAGGCGATCTAGTTGAAGATCCAATCTATCTAGCCAATATTGAAGCCAAAAGCCTCTAATACCTTGAATAGAAACCTCCAATTTACTTTGTCGTATGCTTTAGATTGATGTCTAGTTTTATCAACATTGATTGCTTTCTTGTTTCTGAAATCAAGTGAATTTATTCTCAGGCAATAATCACTCTATCTAAAATTGATCTTTCAAGGACAAACCCTATTTGTTTGTCAGAGATTATATTAAGGAGTATTTTCTTTAGATGTGGGATTGTAATTTTAATCCTTATTGTGTTTCATGTTTTGCTAGAAACACGTGCAAGAAGAACCTTGTGATACTAGAGTAGAGTGACTAACTATGTGTTATTATATTTTATTATTTATACTTATAACCATCATCTTTGGGATGATATTCATTTCATTTTCATATTTGTATATTTTTAGTTGAGTTATTTTTTCTGACTATCTTATGAAGGATTCAACATGTTTGGAGTAGTCCTCATAATAAGATGAATAGATTTAAATTGATTTTGAAGTTTAAATGAAACTAGAAGAAATGAACTGTTCACCATTTAAATGCTATGAGTAGATAAAAAATGAAATGTGTTGTGAGATTGACATTTTGTTAATGAGTTGAATTGATCTTTAATGCTTGTTGCATTTGACCTATGATGTCAATGCTTATGAATGTCACAATAATTTTAGTTAAAAATAAATTAGTGGTATTCTTGAACATTTAATTTGGCTAAATGAACCTTAGGAATAATAGAATTGTATGGTTCAAGTTGTTTGTAATCAACCCTTAAAATGAGAAAAATTATGCCTTATTTACAAAGGTTGTTTGAAGCTTGTCTATGCCTTTCTCTTGGTACATTTTAGGGTTTCATCCCCTATTTCTTATCATTTGAGGTGGTAAGAATGTGTTGAGATTTTAGGGTGTATGTAGGCTTATAAGAGACCCTTCATTGTTCCTTGGGATTTGTCTTGCTTTCTTAACACTTGAGTTTGTGTGGTATTTTGTGTACTTTGAGTTTTTTTTACTTCTTTGTCTTGGGAGTCATGCTTGGTGTCTAGATGAATAGTCTAGAGTGTTCTTGGGTGAGATATTGGGTCTCCTTGGCATTCTAGCTTTTGAATGTGTGATCTTTGGTTTTGGATGCCAATTCCACATCCTTGTTGATATGTCAAAATATGTTGGATTAAGTCACTTTAGGGTTGAGATGATGTGATACTATCATCTTGTTGTGGATTTGGTGAGTAATGAAGATCATAGTTTTGGATCCTAATCATCAAATTTAGAAAGAATGGTACCTCCTTGTAAATTCATCACAATGACCATGAACTATGATCGAGTAACTCTTTTGCTTATGTTCCCATGCTTGATGTATTGGAATTGCATTCTTTCAATGTCATTGTGTTGTTTCACAACATCTCGAGTGTGTAGATGTTTAATATGACATGCTAATATCACATTTGTATCACAAAAAAAAATCTTTTATTTGCCAATATTTAATGTCTAGGAAAAATACTAGGGCATTAAAATGTTGAAGACACATGAAGTAGATAGGATTTACAAGCTTATTATCACCTTAATCCTAACAATTACATTAGGGGCATCATTCCCTTCTTCATAGCATTTTTATTCATATGCCTTATCATGTTCTTATAGCCATCCTACTACATTGGGGGCATCACAACTTCCTATCCTATTACATGTTTGTATGCCTTATCATGCTCTTTACAACCACATTGGGGATGCCATGTCTTCCCTATATCATATATACTTAAGTTGTGCTTCTAAGTCACCTTGCCTCCTTTATATGCCTATAATGGGGGCATATTTATATTGCATACCTTAACAATTATCTCCAAGCTAATGCTTTTCACGCATTCAATTTGATATGTCTTACTTTCTTGCTACATGATGCTATTTATCACATGCACAACTATTTATTCCTAACAATGTATTATTTTTTCCTCTCCTCTAATTCCTTGCACATGTTTTATGTAACCAATTAGAGGGGGCATATAATATCATTGATGCCCTAATGTTGTGAAATCAAAAAGTGCATTATGTTAGACAAAGACTTATCACTATGCCTAGATAGATCTTGATCACATTACATGGTGATGGTTGAGTTGTCATGCCATATTACTATTACCATACTTGGAAAAGTGTTTTAGTATCAATTTCATATAGGCAAAATTTCTAACCCTTCTCTTTTTCCTACTTTCACAAATTTTAAAGAAAAACTTGTAATTGTGCCTATTTTACTTTTGTGATAAAGCTACTCATTACATATATTTTCTTTGTTTTGCAAGTTTCCATAGAGTGTTTGTGCTAAGGACAATGAACTCATGGGTAAATCAAGTTGGGTCCATTCCTTTACATGGGTCTGTATCCTTCTATATATAAATATTTGCTTTTCTTACATGGGACAAAATGTTCACATCCTTTGAGATACATATTCATGCTCAATTTACATGTACCTTAAAGTGGAGCAAAATGTAATGGTGAAATTTGCATACCCATATGCCAATTCTGATTTGGTTATGGGCCCTTTTGATGGAATGACTTGATATAATTACATAGCAATGTGTGGCATACTCTTGTGCTAAGTTTGGCTCCTTCAATAATCATCCACCCCCATTTACTCTCATATTCATGCATTTCAATACATTTGACCTTATCCTAGCTCCATTCATATGCAATCGTCCATATTCACCTCATTAGTAGATCGAAATTTTGTGCATTTGTTTGAGATCCCAAGGATTTGTATTCCTTGTCTTGGGTTGATCTCAAGTCACTCAAGGTTGAGCCTAAAATTTATTTTTTAAAATTCAAAATTGTTGGCCCCCTTTCCTACTAGTTGTTGGGAGTTGACTTGGTACTTGTTTGTGCAATTGTCTCTTATGTTTTGGTATTTAAAGACATTCATTTGTGCATTTTGACATCATCAAAGAAGAAGAAGAGAATAATAAGGATTATCTACATTACAAAGAATGTTTATTCGAGGAACACTTCAATTTAAAGCACTAAAATGAATCTATTTGCATCATAATCAACATATTGGCCATTTCATGCTTGCTTGCTATTTGTCGACATTTGTACAAGGTCGTAAAGTTTATCTATCAAAGGGCTTGACTTATAAAAACATGACACTTGTGATCCAATAAATACCCTAATATATATTTAAATACCACTAGTCCTTGGCACATCTAGATAGCAAAGATTACAACAAACCAGGTCACATAAGTTTGTCATTTGCTAGATCAAATTTGTGCTTTAGAGATTGTTTTTGTATTGTTGAGAATTAACCTTGGGCCACTCACGATAAACTCACAAAAGATTCTATGATATTGTGCACCTCAAAACAATTAATTTTTAGACATTAGAAAACTATTTTGATACACCTTCAACATTTATATTCCTTCATTAACATGAGAGTTAAATAAATTTATTGTTCAATTATCAATTCCAACTCCTAAACTTAAATCTAAATTAATTTTGTGATTAATTTTTGTAAATTTTTAATTAGCCTAGATTTATGAAAAAGGGTTTTTATTCCCTTAAAAAAAACAAAATCAAAAGGGTTTAATTTACATAAAAAGTTAAAAATGTTGAGAAGCCATCGCCGATGGGTTTTTAAAGCAACTGTTGAGATTAGCGGACACATGCGTGGAGAGAGCCCCTAACGGATACTATTTTGAAATACCCGCTTTAAATCCCATCTTTCAAAAGGGTTTAATTTACATAAAAAGTTACAAATGTTGAGAAGCCATCGGCGATGAATTTTTAAAGCAACTATTGAGATTAGCGGACACATGCGTGGTGAGAGCCCCTAACGGATACTATTTTGAAATACCCGCTTTAAATCCCATCTTTCAAATGTGTAGATAAACATTGGATTTGATTTTTTGTTCGTTGCAGGTTTTTCTTTCTTTGATATGATCAGAGAGGCCTCTGCTGAACGCCTTAAGACAACAATGGCGGCTGAAAATCCAAATTCATTCAGGCATGAATTTGATAAGTATTGCGAGCATCTCAACGAGTTGGTACACTTTAAATTTTCCTGACTTATTCTTGCCAGTTTTTGCCCATATTGTTCTTCAATGTGAATTGTGTATGGCTTTTTCTTGTAGTTTATGAGAGATTTCAATGATTTGTTCTTTGCAGGTTTTTCTTTCCCGATATGATTACAGAGGCCTCTGCTGAACGCCTTAAAACAACAATGGCGGCTGAAAATCCAAATCCATTCAGGCATGAATTTGAAAAGTATTGCGAGCATCTCAACGAGTTGGTACACTATCAATTTTCCTGACTTATTCTTGCCAGTGTTTGCCCCTATTGTTCTTCAATGTGAATTATGTAAGGCTTTTTCTTGTGAGAGATTTCAATGATTTGTTCTTTGCAGGTTTTTCTTTCCCGATATGATTACAGAGGCCTCTGCTGAACGCCTTAAAACAACAATGGCGGCTGAAAATCCAAATCCATTCAGGCATGAATTTGAAAAGTATTGCGAGCATCTCAACGAGTTGGTACACTTTCAATTTTCCTTACTTATTCTTGCCAATGTTTGCCCCTATTGTTCTTCAATGTGAATTATGTATGGCTTTTTCTTGTAGTTTGTGAGAGATTTCAATGATTTGTTCTTTGCAGGTTTTTCTTTCCTGATATGATCACAGAGGCCTCTGCTGAACGCCTTAAAACAACAATGGCGGCTGAAAATCCAAATCCATTCAGGCATGAATTTGAAAAGTATTGCGAGCATCTCAATGAGTTGGTACACTTTCAATTTTCCTGACTTATTCTTGCCAGTTTTTGCTCCTATTGTTCTTCAATGTGAATTATGAATGGCTTTTTCTTGTAGTTTGTGAGAGATTTCAATGATTTGTTCTTTGCAGGTTTTTCTTTTCTGATATGATTACAGAGGCCTCTGCTGAACGCCTTAAAACAACAATGGCGGCTGAAAATCCAAATCCATTCAGGCATGAATTTGAAAAGTATTGCGATCATCTCAACGAGTTGGTACACTTTCAATTTTCCTGACTTATTCTTGCCAGTTTTTGCCCCTATCGTTCTTCAATGTGAATTGTGTATGGCTTTTTCTTGTAGTTTGTGAGAGATTTTGACGCAAGAGACAAAACCCAACTCATTCCTTCAATTCTCCCAAACCAACTTACACACATACACAGATTCACAGCTTACATAATTTCGTTCAACTCCACAGCTAATCCGAAACCAAATTGACAATTTATCAATTAAACTACTTAAACTACACAAAGAAAGCGGAGACAAAGTTATTTTTTTCCATCAACATAAATCTCTCAAATATCCTCTATTGCAATCAATCAAATTACAAAGAAAATTCTAAATTGAATCAAAATTGCCCTGTCGTCCTTCTTGCAACATTTAGTATTTTTATTTGCTTTATATCCTCTGTCAGAGGATGCGCAGTCCCACTATGGGTGCGTCCAAATCATACCTCTCATCAGCAACCTTAATCGGCGAATGTTTTCTTTGTTTCTTCTTATGGCAATCTCTCAGCACTATTGGTTTATATAGCACGACCTTCTACCAGGTTTTACTGCACATTTGATATGAATTCATATGTGCATCCTTTACTCCCTTAGCGCTGCCTATCTCCTCTTTGCAGACTCTCAAGTCTCACGCAACCTCCTCTTTTACCTTCTATGCAGCCTTTTCCCCGTTGCTTCCACACTTCACGCAGCCCCCCAATCACCCTTTACCTGTGCAAATTTATTGCAATTAAAACTGGAAACTCCCTTCCAGATGACTGCGCCCCTTTCATCTTAGACTTTTGTTTCATTCAAATGTTGTTCTTTAGACTTCCACCGCGACCTTTGTTTTGCTAACTCTTGGTATTCTCTGGCGCCTGTTTCCTTTATTCGGCATTTGATAATGTTTCCCAAAAAAAAAAAAAATCCTCCAAATCCTTGCATGTTGAGGAAACCACTTCAAGTCCTTTGTCTTCTATATGATCCAATACCCATAAGCGCTGCAGTTTGTGGCAATGACCAAAAAACTTAACAAGTCCCACACTTGGAATGGCTACATAACTCAAGTTCAGAGATGTCAAATTCAAATTAGACAGAGTAGACTGAAGGTAGGTGCAACATCTTCCAAATAGAGAGATACCATAACAAAAATTCAAACAAACCAAAAAAATTAAATTAAATTAAACTCAGGATCACGTCTGTACCCGAATGCTCTGCATCAGATTTCAATGATTTGTTCTTTTCTGGGAATGGTGTGTATGTAATGTAGAATGATAAAAGAGAGAGACTTGTGAAGGCAAGCCGTAATGTTACACAGAACAGCTAGAAGGTTACTTTTCAGGTTCACAGTTACTTATGTCACATAGATTATGGGACGAATGCTAATTCTGAATTTGAGAATTTAAATTGTATTTGTGTGGGAGGGAATATAAAGTCTAAGGAATTTGTTACTTCGTCACAGAGAAGAAATTGAAATCGTAAAAACATTTAACTGGATTTGCACGGGATATTTTTTGAATTTAAATGTTTGTTAAGGATTTTGGCATTTTGGGTTTCCCAGGCACTATGTTCTTGAGGTTGAATATGTGGCCCTCTAGGAAATGTTGGGTGAGATTATATTCCGTGTTTTAAGATGGTGTGGGTTAAGCTTGGCCAGAGTTCTTAATATTTGAAAACATGGGCATGCTGGGTTAACCCATAATCATTAATCTATTACCTCACCATTTCTTCAAGATTTATAAGATTTATGGGTTCCAGCTTAATCGGTGCACCCATTGGGCATATTGGACTGCTTTCAAAGAACAGGAGGACGTTTGCATTTTACCTAATATATATTGTTCAACTTTTGTAAATTTCATGACAAACGTCGGGAGAAAACTGAGCCTTGCTTATCTGTTAATGACTGGATCTACTCCTGTCTGAATAGTCATTGAGTTAGAGAAGCTGGAGGCTTTTCACGTGAGACTCGTGTGCCTAATGCCTATGAAACAACAGCATGTCATTCCCTCCAGACCCTTTCCACATTTTTTCAAAGTCGAATACCTATGCCCTTCCCAATATCTTCCTTGCTTGGCAAAGATTTAAAAGCCACTATATCTGAGATTTACACGAGTGTTACATCACCTTACTAGGTACATTGGAACATACAAACACGTCCATGTAGTCCTCACACCTACTCTGCCTCCAACTATAAGAAATTCCTATCAATCCCCCAACAAATCCATTCCAAGGGCATAACCAGATGTTTGTTCAAAGAGCCAACCCTTGTTCATGTGTGAAACATCTTCACACAGATCCCTCTCTGCTTCCCATGGCCATTGGAAAGCCAAAAGACATCCAATTGAACTGCTTCAACTTCAAAAACTCTTTAAATTCCAGCCTCTGCCCTGTATCAGATCGTGTTTGCCACTTTAATAGAATATAATTTGCCTCTTTTGACAAGTTTGTCAGGGTGAATGTCTAGTTTGCTGCAACAAATGTGTATTCATTGGGGTGAAATGGTGAGTTTGCCATTTGTGTAAGTGGCGAATTGCACTATTCTTGCTTTTCCGAGTACTTCTAACATTATCAAACTGAATTGAAGCCTTTGGGGATGTTTCAGATCACCCCTTAAACATTCTAAACCATTTTGTGAACTGGTATGCATTTTGTGTCATGTGACGAATGGTTCCTGTTGGAAATTGTCATTAATGTCAAATTAAGGGAATGTAATAGATCATTATATAGACTAGCAAATGAAGAGATCCATTTGTGGAGGAATGAAGATCCATTTGTAGAGTGTACATAAAAAAACATTCAACAAAAGATATTAATATGTTTGTACAACGTGTAATTTGGAAGAAGAAACATTATATGATTGATGTAAAAGTCTGAAGATAAAGTTTCAAGAACAGATTTAGAATAAAAAATAAGATCAGATATGAGAATATATTTCTGAATCAGATTAATCAATGAACAGTCTTTTACAAATTTAAAAAGAAAGTCAGATTCAACAAAAATTATATAAGACAAAACTTAGATAATAAAAAAAAAACAAAGAACAGCAGTTCAGAAATTAAAGACTATAAGGAGCGCTGGGCATGAATGAGACAAAGGTAAAAAGCAAATAGAATAATACGAAATACAGAAAGGAAAAAGCTTGCACTAAACAAATGTTAATAATCTGCAGTTTCAAAATGAAACGATTTCATCACTAGAAGATAACAATGATGATCGCTTAAATGAAAAAGGACGATAATAAAAAGGTGCGATTAAAGTTTCTAATACAAACAAACAAATCACATAAAGGAGATATGAAATGGTGCGATCCATGTTTCTAAAAGATTTCAGATTTAATAAAGATTTGTTTAGAAAAAGACAATTAAGTGAAGAGGTGCTGACTTATCTATGCAAACTCAAATTCAGCTAAGGAAATTAAATAAAAGTGGTACAATGTAACTTCATATTTTTTAAGGAAAAATAAATTATTGAAATAGGTGTGATTATCCTTGAGAAAAAAAACAATAAATCACAGATCTTAAATGGTACGATTCAAGTGACATGTTCTTAAATTCAAAGGTTGCAATTCTTGATCAGAATATATATAGGAGATTCAAATCAGATTTGCAAGAGATGTGTGTGAGAATGATTATGTGAAAAGAGGAGCAGAAATATACATCATTTGTGTGAGCTTCAAAGAGGCATCTTACATCACAAAGGAGTTAAGTTGAGAAAAGGCGGATCTTTTGTGAAGATCTCATTCTGATTTCATATTATCAGTTAGCCAAGGTTGGTGCCTTGCAAGAGAGAGTTGGTGCTTCCTGTAGGTTGGTGCCTACAAAATCAGTTGGAGGTTGGTGCCTACAATCATTGTAAACTTATATAAATATATAAAGTACATTATTTGTACCGTGGTTTTCTCCCGTAAGAGTTTCCACGTAAAATTTTGGTGTCAATTTGTTCTTATTGTGATATTCTTGCATAGTTGCTATTGTGATTAAATAAGTTTGGAAAGTTAAAAGTTCTATTATACTGATTCCCCTTTGCCTTGGAACCTTACTCTAATGGGCTAAGTTCTCTCATGTCCAAGGTATGAGAAATATTAAAATTGTAAGTCATACTTGTAAGATTTGGCTAGGGAGATAGTCACACAACATCAAGGAGTTTTAGTGAAAGTACAAGAACTAATGCAAAAATAAAATAAAGCAATTAACTAAATGCAAAAATAAAATAAAATAATTAACTAAATGCAAAAATAAAATAATACACCCAACAACCCCCCATAAGCATAGCTTAGGTGGGTAGGAAAGATAGATAAATGGATCCTGACAAATGTGTAACCATATTAGGTGCCCATGTACAAAATGATCCCCTTGAAAAGAAGATAAGGAGAAAACTTATAGAATGGAACTCCCCTTAAAAGAGGCTGAAGAGAGCTGGGCTAAGTGACCCCACTCAAAATAATTGAGAATGATAAAATCTCATGTGAGGGAAAAATCCCCCTAGAATAGAGAGAAGAAGAGAAACTATACAACCCCCCCTCAAAGTGCAGTTTCCTGGTCAATGGTAAATGCTCAATTGTGAATGCTAAAGATGATCCATTGTCATATCCCCGCCAATAAATGAAACTGCAACAAACAAATCACCTTATGTTGGCCGACCCTCCTGGTATTTTGAGAAGGCAAATAAAAAAATAAATTATAATTTTATTAGGCCAACCACCCTTTGGTGCCCAATATTATGGCACAGTTTGGTCGACTCCTTTCAACTTTGGCCAACTCCTTTGTAATCAGAAATTAAATTAAACTATGTTCTTCTGTATGGGCCGACTTTGTCATATAGATGTTTATATAAATAGCCCCAAGTTTGTAATGAAAAAGGATTAGAAGGCAATTAATAATTAAGCAGAAATAAAGGAAGTGTAGCGGTTCATTTAGAAAAGGTAGTAATTAAAGGACAGATGTTAATATATTTAAAGGTAGCAATCAGAAATAAACTAAAAGACAACAATTAGTAATTGTTAATTAATGAACGGCTGCGATCAAGGGACAACAATTAATAGGAAGAGTCACCTCCATTCCTAAAGCATACGATGGGGATATATGAGGGAGACACATCATTTGCAAGGAGGGCATCAAGGAATGAAATCAAGCAATCAGAAAATAAATAATGATCTGCATTCAGTAAGGCAGCAGCCCTTAAATATAATAAGGGAATATGATTGGGAAGAGCAGAGCGAATCATCTTCAAAAAATATTTATTTTCAGGCTGATATCTGCAGACTGTAGAAAGCAGATCAGAGTTAATCATCTGCATTCAAGGACGAAATCAATAATTATTACACCTGTTGTTGTAGATATATCAATCATATGTTTTCATGGATATTGTGGTATGCTCTATCATTATTGTGATGTATTTATTGTTGCATAATCTCCATGAATCTGAACATATTTAATGTTTTGCAATGCTCATCAATGCAACCGTGAGTAGAATGGGGGAAATTCCAGTAGGGTGAGCAATTACTAGATTTCTTTCTAAGTACGTCACTCCAAGCTGGCCACTTAGGGCCAAGGGGGTGAGTATCTGCCCTTGGGCTTAGGAAGGTGAATCTACCGGCCTCCTATTGTAGCTTCTCCCCATTCTCCACATGGATTGGTTGTTGTTCGTAAGAGGGATGGATGAGGTAGCAAGGGTAGGGAATGCAGTTACAAGTTTATCAACCAAGTACGCCACCCCATGTTGGATGACTATGTGTCTGCCACATGAGGGCCAAGAGGGATGGTATATCTGCTCATGGGCTTGGTATGGATAGCTTTGGGCAGACTTATCATGCTTCTCATCCAAGTACTGTTATGATCAAACTTCCAATACACATTATGGGTATTGGGTGGTTTATATTGTTTGAAATAGTTATGTATCTACATGATTTAAATAGATAAGTCATTTATTATATATATGTTTGATCATATGAAGTATATTCCAATTGTATCTAACCTAATTGTAGGACCTAAACCAAGATTTATCTGGCTTAAGACATTGAAATTGGTGAGTTATAACCCTAACTACATTATATTTGTGATTCTAGGGAAAGATAAGGGGACATTACATCCATGAATGTTGAACAACATTCCTTCCCTTAGGAAAAAGCAAACACAAAGGTGCATGTAGGATATCTTCCCATTCTTGAAAGGAACATAAGGGAAGGAAACACATTATTTATGATGTCTTTGGAATTTTCTCAAATCTCACCATGCCTCTGTTGAAAGGTGTCACAATCAAATCAAGAGTCCTAGGCCTAATTGAAGAACATGACAATCCAAAATCTTGTGGAAATAGATGTAGAACAAAATCCAAAGATGACGGGACAACAATTATGATAGAACTGTCATCAAAGAGGATATGACTTTCCTCAATAGTGTTCTCCAAACATGCAAGAGGGGACTCACAGAGCAAACTTGCAAGATTTGTCAAATACTCATCCCAAGAAGCAATCTTTGGTAGATGATGAATATGATCTTGCTCCATTGAATCATTGTAAGCCCCATCAGAAGCAACATTTGAACATGGAAGTAGGATAAGATAGAGATGAGATCTTAGTGCTTGTCACTCGATTGCATTGTTCATCCCTTGATGATGTGTACACAAAAGATGTTTGAGCATGAACACTAGATGAATCTGCTATGTTGGAATATAAGAGTCCTATGCCTCAAGATGCTAACTTGAAGATAAAGAAGATGAACCCTTTTAATCTATGATAGGATCCATAGAAGCCAAAGTCTCAACAAGAGTTTATTTAGGAGGAGAAGCATCAAGAGAAGTCTCAATGTCATAATGACATTCAAGCTCTTCCCATTTAGCAAGCACATTGATTATATCTAGATCATATGGTATGAAAACATCAATAGGTACAAAACAATTTGCAATAGGATCCTTTGGGAATGGAGATTCATTTGAGTCATCAAACATCTACCATATTCTAATCCAAAGGTCACGAGGGCATTCAATGTGAGTGATAGCCATCATGGTGTCAATGTCGACATAAGTTGGAATCAATCCTAGCATATGATCAATCTTGTCTTGCCATACAATTTTTTGATGTAGAGTACTTGGTTTGGAAACAAGTCTTTAGAGACAAGGCAAGAGATTAAGCCATCTAAAATGCTTTAGGAGCTCATCTTGCTAGGACTTATAGTTCCCTCTTTCTAAGTTGATAACAACTAGATGCCTTTTGATAACTATGGTTGTCTCTTCAAATTAGTCATCCAATAGATCAATCATGAAATTCAACCAACAAAGACAAATGAAACCACAAGATCACACTCCCCCAAAATCACTCAAATCATGAGAACCCCTAGTAAACTATGATGATGGCACTTTAGACGTAGTGTGATTACATTTGCCACTTGCCAAAACAATAAAGTGGTCTTGATCTTAGTACACTATAAATGCTAGATTAGGCCATAGTGCTAAAGCCTGAAAGTACAAATTTTTAACAAAATGGGATAAATCTGACAACACCAATGACAAGTACATGAAAAATATGCATTTAAAAAAAAAACGCATTAAAATATGTTGTATGAGTTCAAATGAAGCCTCGAAAGGTCCCATAGTGAGAATTGCTTAGCATCACCAATGAGATTTTATAATTTCTTGAAAATCCAAACACCAAAACCAAAAAGTGTTTGCACCCTTACAAATCTCTTGAACAATTAGACCAAATAAAGAAAATTGCTCCAAAAAAGTAGCTAATATGCCCTAGAAAAGAGCCATCAAGGTTCAAGTGCAAAAATCAAAATGCAAATGGAGAGGGGGTAGGTTGGAAGGGTAAGATGCTGACTCTAGCATGATGCCAATAACATAATATGCTCATTTCAATAGAATATTTTGTGAAATTCCAAAACCATAGTGAGATTATCCAAAACTGCCTTTTCTTGTGCAAAACTGTTGTTTGGATTGATGAAACCATTAATTTCTCAACATGGAACTATTTTTTGTATGTTGAGTTGTTTTTGATGGAATATCATTTGCCATCATCAAAATGTGCTAGATTGATAGTGCTTTTGAGGGCCAAGGGAAATATTTAAGCAATTTGGGCAATTTATGTTGAGTATTTTGTCATTGATGTCAAGTTGGTTGAGCTACCTGCTTGTGTGGTTGAGCTGGTTGGTTGTTTGCTTGAGCAGGTTGCCTGCTTGTTTTAGCTATGTGCTTGCCTATTTCAACAGTTTGCCTACTTGGTCTATGTCATGCCATATCAACATATTTGTCAAGTTGAAAAGTCAGATTTTGTTTTTAAAATGGTCAAATATCTTGCCAAGCTCGATATCTCTTATTGATCGAATATTTTTCATGTAAAGCAGTGTAAGGAAATGGAGGCTTAAGTATTTTGAATCCTCCAAATCTCTTTGAATATTTTATGTCTACCTTAAGTCGACAACTTCAGTTTTTAATTCCTAACAAAATGAATAAGAGGCGGCTAATATTTACAAAGGCATCTATTAACTATGTCTTCAGATTTCCTTCCTAAATACGTCAATTTCTTCAAGGTTGACGGTTCTTACATTTATTTTTATTGAAGCTTAGATAATATTATTCTATACAAAATAAAGGGCAACTATTATTTTGAATGTAACAGCTTCAGATATGTTTTTTTGGCATCATTATGTCTCTAAAAATTGCATTCGATATTTTCTTAAAATAATGAGACATCTTTTATTCTTTTGTGACAGATTGTGTAGTACGTTGGAGTTTTTAGAGTCTCTTTTTGGTTCAATAAAAATAGAGGGTGGCTTCATTATTGAAAACGGAAATATGAGCTATTATTATCACATATCCTTTACGAAGGCATGGTTGTGAGTAATTGTTGAGGGTGGCTATAGGTTTCAAAATGCAACGTATATTCCATAAGAATAAAAATCATTTGATGTTGTGTGTGAAGGTGTGTGAATTTTTCCAGAAGGGGCGGCTCCTTATGATGTTGCAATCGACTCTATCTTCAGTTGTGAGAAACATTAATCTGCAATGTGTATGCTGAGATACCTTTTGCCTTTATTCTTCGTGTAGGTTGGATAAAATTTTGTAGTGTGTGACCTGAATTTACCATCTTTTCTTCATTTTGTGAAGTAGTGCGAATACATGAAGATAATCGTGGTGTGTAAAAATTGAAGAAAAATTGTATGAGGGTGTCGCAGGTGTAAGGGAGATATTTGTGTATGGCGGCATTGTTTTGGATATGAATGTCGACGGTTTCTAAATGGTCTTGAGGCGCATACGGGTAGGATAGAGTATGGTTTTAGAAGAAAATGTGCATATTTTATGATGTGTTCTGAAGACACAGGTTGTATCGAAGAATGCTTAGGCTCAAAATTGTTTAATCGATGCATGTTTTGAAGATGTATGTATTTGAAGTTTCTTTGTGTGCTATCCCGTGGAGCTCTTTATATATCAATGGTATTATGTGTAAGTCCCAGTGTATGAAAGTTGTGATCGCTGCTGTTCATCTTTTGTTCAGGCTGAGTGAAGGGGCACGGGCTATGATGTTTTTGCATTGATTTTGAATTGGGTTGTTTCAAGAGGTGTCGTGAAAGATATTTTATGTCTTTGTTGTTGTGCATGAGTTACGGCCATTGTGAGAAGGTTGTGTTCATTGTTTTGATTGTGCAATAAAAGGAAATCCTATCGCCATGTGTTGAAGATGAGAGTTCATGGTAGTGTGCGTGTTGCCTTTTGAATCTACCCTGTTTGGAGAATTCTTGAAGTAGTTTTCAAAGTGGTGTGTGAAATGTTAGTACATGGATGAATTTTTGTTCAAAAATATGATTTGCAGTCTTAGAGTGAAGTGATGTTTTGGAGCAGCTTGTATTCATGCTTGAATCTTATTGGAAATCATTGTATTTTGGGAAGAGTGTTTCAATGGCTTTTGGAATTTTGTGTACCAAATTGTGTAAAGTGATTAAGTGCAATTGGAAGAAGTTTTGTGTTCAATTTCGAGAATTCTTTGAAATCTAAAGTTGGTGCTTCAGTTGGATCGGAGTTGGTGCTCACTTGTGAAACTGGGTTGTTGCCCTTTGAAGATAATAAAAGCAATATTTTGCCGTGGTTTTTTACCCGAAAGGGTTTTCCACGTAATCCTAATGTTCATCCTTTTCATAGTGTTTGATGTTGCTCTTAAGGTTCTGATTTATATGGTTTATATGGTTTAATGTTTTAAATTTTGAAATACTAATTCACTGCCCCCCCTCTCAGTATTTCCTGTGTGCTCTTCAATTGGTATTAGAGCAGGGTTCCTCGGTTTGAAAGCTTAATCGCTTGGAGGTTGGTCCTGATTGCACACATGGGTTCAAATAAAGCTCTTGCTATGTTTGATGGTTCTAACTATGCATTTTTGAGTGTTCGCATGCGTACCTACATAATGTCACTTGGATTTAATATATGGCAAGTTGTGGTTAGTGGATACACAATTCCTACAACTCCTCCAACTAATGCAACTAGAAAGAGAGCTTTTGAGAATAATGCAAAAATTATGAATGGAATCTTATGTGGTTTGTTTGAAACTGAATTTGTAAAAGTTATGCATTGTAATACAACACATGATATTTGGGAGAAGTTACAGAAAATGTATGAAGGTGATGATAAGGTTAAGAAGGAAAAGCTTCAGACTCACAAAAGTCATTTTGAGAGTCTCAAGATGCAGGAAGATGAAAACGTTGCTGCTTATTTTTTGCGATTTGATGAAATTGTGAACACTATCAAAGGGCTAGGAGAGAAGGTTGAAGAGTCTATAGTTGTTCAGAAAATTTTGAGATCACTTCATTTGCATTTTGATGCAAAGGTTTCAGCGATTGAAGAGATGAAGGAGCTTGATAAGTTGATCATTGATGAGCTTCATGGCATACTAACAACCTATGAAATGAGGACTATTTCTAATCAACCAATTAAGAAGGAGGCAGCCTTTAAGGTTTCAAGAAAGGGAAAAGACAAAGTGCCTACAACCAGTGATAGTTCAAATTCAAATTCAGATTCTGTAGAGGCACATTTCATGAGAAAGTTGAAGAAGGGTTCAAGTAGATACAAAGGCAAGTTTCCTTTTAAATGCTTCAACTGCGGAAAGGTGGGACACTTTGCAACAAAATGTCCATATGAGAAGAACAAGGACAACGATTGTGAGAAGAAATCAAAACATTCCAAGGAGTATCAAGATAAGAAATCTGCTAAAAGTTTTTATTCGAATGATCACAATAGTTCATCAGAAGTTAGTGATATGTCTTTAGTAGAAGAAATTTTGTTTATGGCTAAAGAAGTAAACTTTCTTGAGAATGGAGATGAAGATATTGATGATGAGCAATTTGATGAAGAAGCTGAAGTTGATCTTGAAGCAAAACTAATTAGTGCCTTAAGTGAAATCAAGAGACTTAGAAGGAAAAATCAGAACTTGAAGTTGTTACAAGAAGAGGATGATGCAAAAATGAAGACATCTCAAGCACTTGAGGAAGTTGAGAAGATGGTTGATTTGAGAAATTCAGATTGAAGAAGCTAAAAAACTAATTATTGATTTGAAAGTTCAGATTGAGGAGGCAAGAAGGATTGAGGAAGAAATCAGAAATTAGCTTAAGGTACAAGAGGAGAATGTTGAGAGACTTGAATCTGAAGTTGTTTCACTTAGAAACATAGACAAATCTTCAAAATAGCTAAGTGAAGAGAAGATAAATTAGAAATACTTTATGTCGTTGGAAAAGATCATTAGTGCACAAAGATCTCCTGGTGACAAAGGTGAAGTTGGTTGTGAAAAAGGTCAATGTTCCATGCCTACAAATGAAGAACAACAGATAGGTAACATTGATTGCTCAAAATATTTGCATTCAAAGATCAAAAATAACACTTTCAAAAGACCTCCTATTCCAAGACAAGATCAAATGACCAGGTTCAATGATTCTAACTTTTATGGATATTATTTTTCATGCAATTGTTTTGGTCACAAGGCTGCAAACTGTAGAGTTTGTGCAAGAAATGATTTCAGATATGTGAATAGGAATTCTTTTGTTCCTTGGATGAATTGCAATGTTCTATGTTACAAATGCAAAAACTTTTGTCATACTACAAGAGTCTATAGAAGTGGTGTAGCAGATTTTTCTAAGCAAAACAAGTTCTTTGACAAAGCAAAAGAAGTTAAAAAGGTTTTGAGGAAGAAGAAAGAGGTAGAAAAAGAGAAGTCGGGAGTGTTTTCACTCCATCCGTGAGGTGATTGGACTCAGGGGGAGCTTTCACTGTTACATTTTATCAACCCTGTTTCAATTATGTAGGATGTTTCAAGTTTGTAGGTTATTCTTCTTGTGTTTTGGTATTTTGGAAGAGTTTTGGAATGAGTTTTTAGAATACCTCTTAGCTTGTAAAGCTATTGATTATTCATCAGATCTTCATTTTATAATGATTTTCATATGCTAAGTCAAATTGTTCGTTCTTTATGCCATGGAATTTTTTCATTGATGTCAAAGGGAGAATAGTAAGCCAAGGGGCGCAGTTTGGTTTCAGAGATGGTTTTGGTGCAGTATTGGTTTCAGTTTCAATTGGTGTTGCCATCAATGACAAAGGGGGAGATTGTTGAGTATTTTGTCATTGATGTCAAGTTGGTTGAGCTACGCGCCTGCTTGGTTGAGCTGGTTGGCTATTTGCTTGAGTAGGTTACCTGCTTGTTTCAGCTATGTGCTTGCCTACTTGGTCTATGCCAGCATAATTTTTCCAAATCAGATGGACAAATCAGACATGCCATATCAACATACTTGTCAGGTTGAAAAGTCAGATTTTGTTTTTAAAATGGTCAAATATCTTGCCAAGCTCGATATACCTTATTGATCGAATATTTTTCATATAAAGCGGTGTAAGGAAATGGAGGCCTAAGTATTTTGAATCCTCCAAATCTCTTTGAATATTTTATGTCTTCTTTCCTTAAGTCGACAACTTCAGTTTTTAATTCGTGAAAAAATGAATAAGAGGCGGCTAATATTTACTGAGGCATCTATTAACTATGTCTTTAGATTTCCTCCTGAATGTGTCGATTTCTTCAAGGTTGACGACTCTTACATTTATTTTTATTCAACCTGAGATAATATTATTCTATACAAAATAGAGGGTGGCTATTATTTTGAATGTAACAGCTTCAGATATGTTTTTTTGGGAATCACTATGTCTCTAAAAATTGTATTCGATATATTCTTAAAATACTGAGATGTCTTTTGTTCTTTTGCGACAGCTTGTGTGGTATGTGGGAGCTTTTAGAGTCTCTTTTTGGTTCGATGAAAACAAAGGGCGGCTTCATTATTGAAAATGGAAATATGAGCTATTATTATCACATATCCTTTACGGAGGCATGGTTGTGAGTAATTGTTGAGGGAAACTACAAGTTACAAATTGCAACGTATATTCCATAAGAATAAAAATCATCTCATGTTGTGTGTGAAGGTGTGCGAATTTTCTTTATGATATTGCAATCGACTCTATCTTTAGCTGTGAGAGATGTTAATCTTATGAAGTCATGACATCTAATTCTGGGCGGTTTTTAATCTACTTGGCAATGTGTATGATGAGATACCTTTTTCCTTCATTCTTTGTGTAGGCTAGATAGACTTTTGTAGTGTGTGACCTGAATTTACCATCTTTTCTTTATTCGGTAAAGTAGTGTGAATACATGAAGATTTAATCGTGATGCATAAAAATCGAAGAAAAATTGAATGAGGGTGTCGCAGGTGTAAGGGAGATGTTTGTGTATGGTGACATTGTTTTGGATATGAATGTCGATGGTTCCTAAATGGTCTTGAGGCACATACGGATAGGATAGAGTATGGTTTTAGAAGAAGACATGCATATTTGATGATGTGGTTTGAAGACACAGGTTGTATCGAAGAATGCTTATGCTAAAAAATGTTTAATCAATGCATGTTTTGAAGATGTATGTATTTGAAGTTGCTCTGTGTGGTATCCCGTAGAGCTTTTTTATATCGATGGTATTATATGTAATTCCCAGTGTATGAAAGTTGTGATCGCTACTATTCATCTTTTGTTCGGGCTAAGTGAAGGGGTACGGGCTATGATGTTTTTGCATTGATTCTAAGTTGGGTTGTGTCAAGAGGTGCCATGAAAGATATTTTATGTCTTTGTTGTTGTGCATGAGTTACAGCCATAGTGAGAAGGTTGCGTTCATTGTTTTGATTGTGCAATAAAAGGAATAAATGTCGCCTTGTGTTGAAGATGAATGTTCATGGTAGTGTGCATGTTGCCTTTTGAATCTACCTTGTTTGGAGGAGTCCTTAAGTAGTTTTTAGAGTGGTGTGTGCAATCTCAGTACAAGGATGAATTTTTGTTCAGAAATCTGATTTGCAGTCTTAGAGTGAAGTGATGTTTTGGAGCAGCTGGTATTCATGCTTGAATCTTATTGAAAATCATTGTATTTTGGGAAGAGTGTTTCAATGGCTTTTGGCATTTTGTGTACCGAATTGTGTAAAGTGATTAAGTGCAGGTGGAAGAAGTTTTTTGTTCAATTTCGAGAATTCTTTGAAATCTGAAGTTGGTGCTTGGATCGGAGTTGGTGCTTCAAGGGAGAGTTGGTGCTCTCAGTGGGTTGGTGCTCACTTGTATAACTGGGTTGGTGCCCTTCGAAGATAATAAAAGTAATATTTTTCCATGGTTTTTTACCTGAAAGGGTTTTCCACGTAATCCTAATGTTCATCCTTTTCATAGTGTTTTATGTTGCTCTTAAGGTTCTGATTTCTGATTTATATGGTTTAAAATTTTAAAGTTTGAAATACTAATTCACTACCCCCCCTCTCAGTATTTCCTGTGTGCTCTTCTATTTATGTAGTCAACGATGCTAAGGTGTTGGTAGAGGTGGGGTTTTACAGCATGTGGATCCTTAGTGTTAAATTTGTGGGTCCCTTGCGTAGACCGTGTATGAGAGCACCTTGTGTCTAGTAAAAGAAACCTTAGAAAATATGAAGATTCTTCTTGTGTACCTTGCTTAGTAGATTCACCCATGCCAAGAAGTTCTAATGCTTTTGCAAATTGTGATGCCAACAAAATATTGTCAACTGGACTTTCAAATGATCCTAACATGTGATTGCAATGTATGTGTAGTACACACCATGGAGGGGGGAATTTTTATTGATTGCTTTAATCCAAGTTGCTTAATTTAAATGATTTGATAGTCAATATATACGTTTTTAGGCATTTTTATACACAATGTCAGGGGCAATTTTTCCCCAAAAATGCTTCATATGACAAGTGATTTTATAGATGCTCAACAATAAACTCTTCCTTCAAACTCTTGTAGATATATTCTTTTGTGTTTGATTTGGACACAACAAAAGGAAAAATTGACTTTCTTGGATGCTTTGAACTCAATAGTGATCTCATATTTGCTCGAAGAATCTCCCAAAAAAACATGCAATATGTGGCTAGAAAGAGAAGCATTTCCAATTGTTTAAGAAACTATGAGATTTGCAACTTATATTTCTAAAAAGGCTGACAAGGAGCAAGCCCATAAGCTCTAATACCATGCAAGAGTTGGTGCAAAATGCTTTGGTACCATCTAAGATTTAGCTATGGAGATAGACACCCAAGATCAAGGAGCTTCAGTGAAAGTGCAAGGAGACCCAAAATAAGAGAATAATTCTATTCTATAAAAGTATGCAAATATACAATGTTGATAGATTAGATTAGATTGGATGCTCATATGAGAGCTATACATGGTTATATATAAGATACACCACCAAGAGATGTGAATTTACAACCAATGTGAGATAATAGGAGATGTGGTCACATGTGTGCACACTCCATGAAACAAGGAAAGTGTAGAAACCCTAGTTTCCCCAAAATCTCTGTATCTGACTGTTTTTAGGTTTTTCTGAAGGTTTTTGATTTTTTTGACGTTTTTGAGTTTTTGCATAAATAAAGAAGAATGCGATTTTGCTTGGAAATAAGAAATAAATTCTACAAAATTATTTAACTCCGTAAATCTCAAACCCTAATACAAATACTGAAGCTAGATCATATATTATTCTTCTGCAACGATTACATGGAAGATCTGATAACATGCAAAGAAAAGGCAATGTTTTTTTATTAAATTAGGAACCTGATATTTGCAGCAGCTGAAGTACAGATCTGGTACGGCTGAGGTCATAAATGCCCTTCTCCCTCTGAATGGTGGTTGCAGGTGACTCCAGTTATGTAGGCGCTTCCATTGATGAAGGTTTGAAGCAAATATAAAAGGCGTTTCTCTCAAGATGAAGAAACACGTCTCTTTGTGTAGGTACGGCCTGACAGGATAGTACGGCCTGTCAGAAACAGCATTAAGAATGTACGGCCTCCTCAAATATCAATGTCCAAGTCTCTGTAAAGGGGGCGCCTAGATGAATAGGTATGCTCTGAATGCAAAACACTGAAAAGAACTCTGTAGATAATGAATGCTCTGAAGCTCTGTGATTTCCTCTGCCTGAAGAAACCTCTGCTGCAATAAATCAAGTGGTATTTCACACCCTCTGAATTGCTTCCAGTGGAGATGGCTCGTTCCCCAAGGAATTCGAACTTGAAACCCTAAAGTCTCTTGCTCAGATCAAAGTTGATCAGTTCTCAAATTCAATAATCACATAATGCACAATTCCCAAGGCAAATGCACTATAAGGCTGAAAAGTGCGATTTCCTTAAAAATAGGGTTTTAATAAATATTTGACTTTTAATTCTTTTAATTCTTCCATAGTCTCAGCCAAAATATTTAATCATAATTTAATTGCCAAAATGACCCCTTCTGATGATGGCGCACCCCTCAAGAAGAATCACTTAAGTTATAATTTAATATTATAACTTATATTAAAAATCATTAAATAATTAATATTTAATTAACACAATTAAATATTAATATTTCTCTCGTTACTCATCCGATTACTGTTCCGTCTGAAGCTGACGAACACTGAAGTGATTCTGAACGCTGCCAAAGTCATACTGCTAAAAATAGCGGGGTCCCATGCTGCCAGGAACCGCTAAAAATAGCACTTCAGCAAGAGTCTCCGATCGCCCAAACGAAAAGCTACCAAAACCCGAAAGCCAGGCCAAGGTGACCTCTATCCACCATCCCCACGAGGGTCGTGTGATAGGCCAATCTCTGTACTCCAGAGATGTCACCGGAAGGGACATGAGAGAAGCACATATTACATGATGCAAGTACAACCTACCTAAGTGGATACTTGCCTAAGCAAGCTCATCCTATCCTAGATGCATAATATGTAATGAAGTAATTAACTAAATGCAAAAATAAAACAATGCACCAACAATATTCTATGCTTCCTTAGACCTTGCTCAAGGATAATTTCACATTAGTTGAGGAAAGGAGTGACTCTCACTTAGAGCAAACTATAAATTAATATCTTGGTTATTTTTTAAAGTTTATTGGCCCCTATAGACTATAATTTTTGTTGGTTCAACACAAGATGACCAATCCCTAGGTAGACATTTTCATGTGGTGCAATCAATTGAGAAGAGATATAACAACTATTGAGTGTTCCAAATTTTTGCTTGCACGAAAATACTAAAGCCTCTCAAGGATGATAATGTAAACTTAACAAATTGTGAATGCTTATAATATAATACTCAAAAAACACACCCAAGAAGGAAAACATGAAAGTATCTGAGCTTATGATAGAAGACTTCTTTGAGAATGCACCAATTGACAATCTAAAAAAATCAATGATTCATTAAGGGGATTATACACTTATTACAAAGGAAGATGAGGGTGGTTCCACCTTTGTCCAAAGATGCATATAATAGAGTGATAGATATTGAGAGTGAAAATAAAACATCCACACACTTGAGAAAAAGGAGTGAAAATGATAACCTAGGGTCCAGTGATGACTTATATGAATTGCAGTCTATGTGAGTTATGAGAAGAGATATGCTTCGTATGATGAAAGAGCTAAAATAAGTCAAAAAGAAAGAAGCCAAGGACCTTTGGTGTTTTAATTATAAGTCATAAAGTTCACATCAAGGCTAATTGCAAGCATTCCATTAACACTGCCCATGTGATTTAACAATCAAGGGTGCCCAAGTACTCATCAGAGAAGGGGAGAAGTCGACACCAACCACAATGCCTACAAATTTACTAAAGAATCAAAAGATTAAGGAGCTTCTCCTAGATCTTTTAAAAATCAAAGAAATAATGATAGAATGAGGCTAATAGTGGCAGAGGTGGTTGTTGGATTGTGTATGATTATCAACGTATGTCAATCATTTAATGCTAGAAGTGTAATTAGTTGGATATTTTGCAAGATATTGTCTTGCAATTCAAAGCAATATAGGATGTCTTTGTAGATTGTATGGGCTAAGGGATCACAACTATGCTAATTGTTCAAGGAAAGCATGTAGAGGGAATGCCAAATAATTGATGTAGTTAAGGGTGCAAAATAATGGCAAACACTAGAGCCAAATGAAGAAAAATGGGTATCCTAACATGAGAATGGAGAAGGAAAGACTCATGGAAGCAAGGGTGGAGGTGGTAAAGACCATGTTTGAAGCATGAAGGCAATATCATGAACGCACGAGCATAACAAGCAGTTTGGAGTTTGATGAGGTGATTGCAAGATAGATTTTGCAAATTAAAGTTCTTGTTAAGATAGAAGATTTATTACTAAGCATTCTAGAAATCAAGAATGCTATAAACACTATTCTACTTGCATATGACAATGGCCCTAATTTGGAGCACGCTATGACACACCTAGTGTCAAATGGTGGGGAGAGCAAGAGCCAAAAGATTGAACCTGTCGTTGTCTCAATTGTCAAGCAACCAAGTATTCTACCCAATGCTCCTAACAATGAATTTGGCTAGAAGATTGGTAGTAGTGCACATTGTAATGTACTGAGCTAATTATTTTGTATTTTGACAAATGTTTGATAAAATGCCAATTGACAGAGCACTGTAATGTTCCAATTATTTTGTGTATTTTTGCAAGTGTTTGACAAAATGACAATAGAGGTAACAAGGCACCAATTAATGTTGTATTCACAAGATCTTTGTAGGAATAACAATATCTATTCTACTATGAATTCAGATATCATATTATTCTGAAATTCTGATATAAATCTACTAATTCAACAACTGGAAGTAATTACCCACACACATACTTATAACAAAATATAAATAGAAACTCTAAGCTTCAAGTTGAAGCTGATAGCTGATTGAATTCCATTGAAAATTCACAATATAATATTAGTATCTGGCAAAGTTCAAAATTGGGAATAAATGATATGACCAATATTTGGCTTGCTCCTTATGCAATAAAATGGTATGGCTAGTCTTACAAAGGCCAAAAACCTATGAACTCCATTCCATTCATGTGTTTTTTAAATATCTTCAATAAATATTCAATTAACTTCACAACTAGGGTTTGATCAAATATTCCTTCAAACCAAGGCAAGCACTCAAATATTGATTATTATTTTTTATAATCCTTCAATATGCAACTTTCCTGAATACCAAAACCAAACCTATAATGATCTTTAACTCTTTAGTACAAATCTCCACAAATTCCAAACATTAATAAGTACACCTGCGAATCTTGTATGAATCCACTCAAAAATTGGTTAGGAGGGTTTCGGTCCTCAAAACCAATCTTTGCCATACAGTTTTCTTCCTAAGGCAGAAAGATGAACAATTGCTCAATCTCCAAAACCGGTGTTTGAGAAATAAGATGCCAAGAATGAAATTCTCTTCTCAAACTCTTTTTTTTATACCGCTTTCCATATTTGAAATATTATTTCATTTCCCTCTTAAAGTGACTTTTACTATTTCTTTTTAATTTAACTTAACATTTGGGCTACTTTGTTAATAAACAATCCAACTTTAAATAAAGTAATTAATTAAATATAAGTTGCTTGTAAAATGAGTGACTTTAGACAACTGAATTTAATTAATTAATTTTTCCCTTACCACATCCCAATTAGCCTATGTGAACTAAAATAGGCTACGGGTCTCCATCGATTGATCACACTTGCAAAGAGGACTTTACACACATGGAGATACTTAAGATAAATTTGGAAAACATTATTGCTAATAGTGGTTTGAATGTGAATGTTCGTGTAGAGGACACTTGGAGAAGCTTAGGAAAGCCAACTATTTGGTCTCCAATATTTTGTGAGTCAACAAGTAGGACATAGAAATGCTGAGAGTACTTATGGCAAAAAATTTGATTATTGGAACTAGACGAGCATTTTGCTGAAGTGGTCATTTGATTGCATAAATAGGCCTACAATGCATTTTTTCATTGCGTTTGGTTGATAACATCCAAAGCCAATCATAACTTGAAAAAAAAATCTACTCTACACTAAAATAAAGGCTGAAAATATGTGATAGATCTCAAAAGTGAAGAAGTATGTGAAGAACCAACCTTATCTTTCTTGTTAGATTTGGGGTTTAAAGAAGAGTGCTTGAAAAATGAAAACTAGGGTATCATGATTCATATGATGAAGGGATCTTGGGGTTGCAGCAGGTTCCCAACGATGATATGAATTTCGTCAATGGTCTCTTCTATTGGAAAATGGTTAACTAAGAAATATTCCATTTGGATTGCAAATTTCATTGAGATTATGGAGATCAACGAATAAGAGGGGTTTTAGAGACATGTTTGGACATAGAAGTTAGTAATGTTGAGTCCTACTTAATCATTTATGTCATAGTTGGCCTACTCTATTAAACTTGTAGAATACAAGGTTGGGGATGCAAAGCTTGACAACAAGCCAACCCATTAGTTTGGAAGCATAGCAAAGATAAGGTATGAAGTGCTCACTACACTAAGAGTCAATTGGGGGTTGAAGGGGAACCCACAACTGAT